>CABFOQ010026444.1:0-15125 GCA_900660455.1 Gephyroberyx darwinii | reverse complement strand
TGGTTATCTGCTGAATGATTCACCTCTCCTTGATGACTGTGACCACTCCTCGACCACGTCTGCATGTTAAATCAGTCTTTCAAAAACTCATGTGCATGCACACACACACACACACACACACACACACACACATACATTCAAACACCAAAGATACAAGAGGCAGAAAGGAGAAAGGAGAGATAGACGATAGATCGGCGTTCGTCATTCTCATGCATCCTTGTCAGCGTTCATGTCCTTTTATCAGTCGTGTCCAGTTAACATTCCAAACCCATCCTGAATTTGTTTTTGGAAAGTCGACCGTCCACACTTAAGTATTATTTATTGCTTCATTGAAATAGATATGGCGTAGAAGAGGCACAGGGGAGAGCGTCCTGGCAGGATTCAATTCTTGGCCGGCGAAGACGTGGCTCCAAAAAAATCATCTGTCACACTTTCTCTGGCCAAATGCCCATTTTACACTCAGTCCACTCTAAAGATCCTCTACAGTCATCTCAGTCCCATATATGTTATGCAATCTGCATGCTGCTACACAAATCTGTCTCTTATCATGCATTAAAATGATATTGTTACTTGCTAATGTGTGTGTATTGGCTCCATCGACCCAGGCATCTCCACAGTCGTCCACAGCAGGCGGCATCTGAGACCATTATTGCTAGTTTTTGTGTGTTTTGCCATCCATCGACCCATCCCCTCTCCACAGTCCGTCAATACAGCCAGCATCCAAGAGCAGCCGGGTGTTTGAGGCCAGGTAGGGAATCCCATGATAGGGTTGCTATATTGGATCGGACGACTGACCAAAGCTACCACAGTCATGACTCATAGGGTTACTGTACGGGTTTGATTTGAAGCCGGGGCGTGATGCTAGGAGAGATCACTTCAACATTTGTGAATTTCTTCCAGTCGTACTACACCTGAAATGAACATTAATGTCTAAAAACACTGGGACTACATGACAAAATGTTTAAAATGTTATGTGATATTGTGGCTGTGGTGGAGTTATTATGGCCACGGCAGATCGAGGCCTTCTAGGACCCTACTGTATATATGTCCCTTAGGAGCCTTGCCTACTCAAATACTGGATATTGACAACTGTATATGCTATTTGTATTGGCTATTATATGAATGTGTGTATCTGTGTGTATAGTTTTGTTTCACTTTCTAATTGCTATTTGTTCCTGCATTTTGTCTTGTTAATAATGATATTGTGGAGGAAATCAGACGTTGTTAGACTTAGTGGGTCCACAGTGTAAATAAACTTTGAGCCGGAGAACCACCTGGAGAGCATTACGAGAACGAGACATCCATTCATTTTACAAATTAGCAATTATCTCTGCATGGCTTGCCCCCCCAAACACACACACACACACACCCTCCCACCTCCCAAGTGCCTCTAGCAACAATTTAAAAAAAAAAAAAAAAGTGAAATTGTTTTTAAGTTTATAGAGGAGTCACGGTGGATTCCTGCTGAGTAAAAAAGGCACAGCTGTTCCTCTCCATCCTGATTCACCTGCTGCACACCGGAGATCCGTCTCACCAAGGAAGGAAGTTCAAGTCAGGGTATCTTTGAGATGGTCGGCTACACAAAATCAAACAATGGCAAACCTAACAGCTTTCACAAAAGTGGTTATCAAGTCCCTCACCCTTTCTCAATTTGCGTGCATTGGTGAAGCACAATTCACACACACACGCACACGCACGCACTCACACACACACAGTAAAACATGAAGAAGACGACATATTTTATTCAGTGCATTTGCCCTTTAATATTTTATTATTTTATCTTCTTCGACTATTGTTCACATTATATTTATCTTAGAAAGCACTTTGTAATTTTGTACTCTTTATTTTATTATTAATAAAATAATTTATTATTTTAGATTTTTTTATACAGTGCTCTCCATTAAGAAGTTATTCCCAAATCCAACTATTCACAGTGAATGTTCACTGGCCCACACTTTACCGTATGGTTGCTGCATGCTGCATTGTTGCAGTGCTGCACCTCTGACAGAAAATGTTCAGAAAAATCTTCTTTTTTTTCATTTTGAACCAAGAAAGAAGCCAGAAAAGGTCGGGAAAGAAGTTTAGAAAGTAGAGAAAGATTAGAGTTGTGTGTTACAATATGCCTATCTACAACATCAAATCACTTTACAGAGAATGAAAAGACTTCACATTAAATCAAGAGATTGCTTAAAATGAATCAATAATAAATTAGTCAGTAATAAATAATAATAATAAAGAGTTAAGATGAAGTGCAGTTACACAACGATGCATCTAATATACATCAAATACTGAACATGAGGGTTGGAAGTGTCTTTATGTCACTGTGACTGACATTTCCAGTACAGGAATCCCCATTCATTACTTTTGACGAGCTCATCGTGGAGCGGTGTGCTTCCACTTCTGAAGACTGCTTCCTTTCTGTTTTCTCAGCTCCGGGGTTCAAAACGTGCTTCTCCTTTGAGCGTTAGTTCTTGCGGGGATTTAATTTATGGATGAACTGTAATGTACCAACTATTAGTGCCAGAAGCATTTTCCAAACCCTGCTCCCCGCCAGCATTGTTGACAGTGATGGTGTGACATTTGACAGAAAACAATTAGCCGGTAAGCTGTCAAATAAGTTTCTTTAACAGGAGGAGAAAGTTACAGAACTGTATCGAGTGCATCTATAGTGAGCCTTTACGTTGCTGCTTATCATCCGTCCTCACACTTTCTCTCACACTCTGCAATTTATTCCAAGTCAGGACTCTACACACACACTGTATCCTCGAGGTTAGACGAGTGAGATTGTGACTTGGTGGTTGCTGGTTTCAATCCCTGTACTGGCTGGTAAGATCTGGATGGAGAAAGTACAGTGATGCCCTCCTTTCCTTAGCGATTGCCTAGAAGTTGCCCTTGAGGAGGACAGTTAACTCACAATTCCCAGTTGCAGTGAAGCCGCCCGGTGGCCCACAGTAGAAGATTGTGTTTGTATTGAAGGTATTTTAATATCAATAAATCATTCATTTTGAGACATTAATACTGTATACTTAACATGAATAAACAAGACAATTTCCGAGACCACTGGAAACCTCCACCAGCCTCTATACAGCATTTTACATTGTGTGCCACCGGGTTGCTTTACACTGGTTTTACTGCTTTACGGCACAGAGGGAAATTACATTATTATTATTACAGTCATTTAACAGACGCTTTTATCCAAAATGACTTACAATAAGTGCATTCAACATAGGTAGGCAAGAGAACTACTAGTCACCAGAAATCATAAGTGCATCTCCTTCCTAAACAAGCATCTAAGAGCAGAACCAGTGCTAAGGTAAAAGAACAATAAGTTAGCTACCTACTTTTTAATTAAATAAATGAGACAAATAAGTAAATCAAGTAAACAAGAGCTCAGACAAATAAGTGAAGACAAATAGGCAAGTGCTAAGAGGAAGGGTCAGGGTAGTGTTTTTTGAAGATGAGGGAGATTGCTGTATGGCACAAAACAGAAAGCGTGCCGCTGTTCCTCCAGCTCAAACAGAGCTAAAGTTTTCAGAGTGTGTAACAATGGGAGATGGTGGAACAATTGAAAGGCCGATGGAGAAATAATTTCTAACATGTTTATCCTCTTCAGTAAAGTGCAAGAGAAAACCATTGAAGAAGCAAAGAGGGGTTGTGGGAAATGTGCTCTTATTTTTGAGAAATTCTAGCGCTAACATTGTGACAGGCCTGAGATAAATGCTACCAATCATCAATCACCAAGGTCTCATTTGTTTGGTAATGATACCAAGGGTATCACGATGAATCACAATGAATTTGACAATGATATATTGACTTCAAAATGCTATATGTAGCACCATTGAGAAAAATTGACACAGCAAAACAGTATGAGCCTTGTTTCTCCCCAGTATGGCCAGTAATTGATACATGATGAAATTTATTTGTGTCTTGCCTGTAAGCGGGTTTGATTTCATAAGTAATGAAATGCCAGTGTTGGCGCTGCGCGGCCAGGCCCAGTGGGCAACTACTGGAGTTTTATCAAGAAGCTTTAATTATCATGTGTGATGAACTATACGGCCCAAGGCTGCACTGATGCGCCCAATGTAATGTAAATAATGTCATAACTCACTGGTTGATTCACCCACAGCAAGAAATCTCTCTCGCTCTAACGTTTTCCCCTGCTTCTTTGTTTTCTTTCCATCTTTCTTTCTCTTCTCTAAATAACTGTGTTCACATATGCAACAGCAGAGGACATTCAACATCATTCTACTCTATTCTATTTTTAAAAAACAAAACAAATAATGTCTAATGTAATAACATAATACTGTGATTTTAAGAAAAAGTCAAAGGTCAACAGGAGGCCGGATACTCTGTGTGGTAACTGAGCAGCTGGTGTGTTCAAAATCAGACATGGTGGATCTTCATCAGGTCAATTTCAGAACACATGTTCAATCACCCGTTAACAACATACTGATGTGTTATATCAGGCCAGATGGAGTCTGGTGGCATTTAGCATTCAATACACAACCTCCTTGAGACGATGTCCATTATCAAGCAAATACATTTGTGTAGAAAGGATAGAAAGACACATTATCTCCATAAACACACAAACAACTGACATGCTGAACACAAGACAAAGCTACCTAAGAACCGTATTGCTAACATTATTGGATTTTTAAGTTTGTTTGCAGGATGAACGCTGACAGATGTTTACATGGATACAGGACAAACATCAAAAGACGTGCACTGCACTCAAATGCAATAATATCTACTGAATGTTTCTGAACTACTACAGTTTCGGGACCTTCGTTGTTCAGGACCTTCGTATCTCAAGGAAGAGACATTGTGTTTAGCCTCCTTTAAATGCAAGGTCACTGGACTTCATTGATCTTCCAAGTGTATGTTACTTCTGAGAGGCCTTGTTGTCATTTTATTAAATATATGAGTTTCTTGTGAGATGTGATGGTCCGTCTTTTATTCATAGACTTCCCTGTGTGTGCATCTTGTAGCAAAGTTACCCTGTATACATGCACCACAACGATGGTTACCCTCTGGGGTGCTTTCAAGGAAAGTGTCTTGTCTAATGGGAGGCCATTCTGATTTCAGCACAATTTGTCTAATATTTGGGGGCGTTTGTAAATTACCAGAAAATTGGATATTTGCGTGTCTGTGCTTATTACATGCCAATGTCACTTTATTATGTTTTCAAATTCTTTGCCTTGGGGAGAATACTGTAGAAAGCAACGCCCACTATTGGAGAGATATTCCTCTTATGTGAGAATTATATATCTATATCTCTTGCTGCACCAATCCACTGCTCAGGATAAGCTCTCTGTCTAAATCGGCGGTCTAGCTCATCAGCTGGTTTTTCAGTCATTTTGTCGACTGGGAGAGAGGGATGCTACAAACGTTAGTAACAAGAGAAGGCAATATACAGTCTACAATTACCTCCCAAAACCACACACAGGGAAGCCTTAGATAGAGTGGTTTAGATAATGGAAGCTGAGATAATAGATGCCATAGCAATTAAGCACGGCCCTTTAAGCATTGTCTCTTGCTTTGATTTCAAATGAGGTGAACCTTTGTCACAACAATGCGGCAGAAATGATGCCGTGAACACAGCAAACCTTGAAAAGCCCATGAATGTTCATGGATGACAGCATCTCAAGAAACCAGTGGAACAGTACAATGCTTTATTTAGCATCCGCTGCTTTCAGATCAACTCATATTAGGCCCTGTGTTCTGTGTTCACCTCTTATTTTGAAGTGACTTTTTTCATGCTATAAATTGATCATTAAACTGGATCGAAAAAATTACATCTAATGTTTATTTTTCTAAGTTTCAGGTTTCACAACCCTTTACAGTACAGTGGGCCACTGCTGAAAACGAAGCTCACGAAGCATTTCATAGCTTTAATTGTTAGTAATTAACTGCGATGTCTTCTGGTATTTTCAGAGGCCTAGAGCATCGTATGACCGCAATCAGGTCAACTGAAATATTGTATTTATATTCTCAATATAATGTTGCAATTACAAGTAAAAGTGTGATTTAATTGTTTAAATTTGACACTTTCCTGAGAAAACACATGAAACTAATTCAATCAACTATGTGATGGTCAATAATGCATGCTATGCCTGTCTGCATCATGCAAGTATTACATTATAAAAGTGATGGTGATTCTATTACATATAATTGATTAAATTACGTTAGATTCACTGACACTCATGGATGAAAATTATGAGAATCGTAGTAATGCTGAAAACTTGAAGGCAGTTAGATGAGCCGGGGTTGTGCTTGGTAACCTTGCCTAAAGGGTAAAAAAACAGAATCACCCAAACAAGCCAAACCAAGCTGAGCAGAACTTAATTAAACTTCCCGTTCACCCCATTTGTATGGAGTATGTGCAGTATGGGTGCAAGTCAGCCACGCTGTGAGAAAATGGTCCTGCATTTCCCAAGTGACCCTGGGTTGAATTACTTTTTGAAAGGATTCAATTACTTTTCTGAGAACTATCAATCTTGTCTGGCACAAACAACAAACTAGGCTGATAAAGATATGTGCCAAATAGTTCAGACTTGCCAAATTCTGTCTTCTAGAAAGCCTGAGATTCTCTGTAAGCCCTCACACACTATAGGATTATCCATGGCGACCATCAGTCCTGACTGCCACAATTCTGCTGAGTCAGCCCAAGTCAACATGAACAGTCAGCATTGCCAGGATGACAACGCGGTGATCAGGTGCACAACAGAAATTAAACCCCAGATTCAATTCCAGTCTATTGACAAGGACTTTACACTGTATATTTGCCATTAAAACCCAGTCTAGCAGTGGATGGTCTGAATGATTCATTGGAAACTGAGTGATACTTCCCACTGGGGTGTTTTTAACTATTTATATGTTCTTAGAAGAAAACAATGGAATTTTCAAGCAGGCTTAGAGAAAAGAGAGTGACCGTTTTATACAGACTGGTCAATAAAGCATTTCAGTTGTATTAGGGTTCAAAAAGGTTTGGCATTGCTCTCTGTCCGTCTCTCTCTCTCTCTCTCTCTCTCTCTTAATCCCTCTCAGTGTGTGTGTGTGTGTGTATGTGCAGCCTAAAGTAGGGCACAATGGCTCTGCTTCAGGAGGTTTAGGCATAAATCATAACGT
The DNA here is from genome assembly GCA_900660455.1 of Gephyroberyx darwinii. Lineage (NCBI taxonomy): Eukaryota > Metazoa > Chordata > Actinopteri > Trachichthyiformes > Trachichthyidae > Gephyroberyx > Gephyroberyx darwinii. The sequence goes on along the minus strand of CABFOQ010026444.1, from coordinate 7,997 downwards.
TGCAACTGAAAGGCACTAAATAGCAGACGGGAACAAGGCACTTTGGTTCGCCATGCAGCACGGAACATAGCAAGCAACACGAAGCAGATAAATGGGCTGTGGTGCCTGCACACAGTCACGGATATATCATACATACGGACCATGTGCACACCTATAAAACAGAAACTCTCTCCACCAATGATGCAACTATCCATCTATAACAGCAGAAAGCAAAAGGAGAAAGAAACATAAAGACTAGATTTTTGTGACACCCTGATTTGGTTTATAGAGATATAGTTAGTTGTGTTTTTCTTTTAAAACGTTTGCCTTTGTGTGTTTTTTCTCCTCTCTGTCCAGTGGCCTACGTAGTACAATCAATCTATTTATCTCACATGGAGGAACATATTCAGACATATACAAACATACATGTATATCAGTTAGTCTTGAAGATTTTGCAGGTGATTTTCGTCTTTTCAAGTATTGTCCATCTTCTGAATGGAGGTGATTATATCTCTGTTTATATCTCTGCCTACATGGGGGTTTCAATTCAAAACGCTCAATCAATGTACAACATTAACTATAAAAACGAGCCAAATAAGCCTGCCACAAATATGAACAACAATGAAAATCAAACCATGAAACTGTAGAAATGATTTGTCAGAAACATTATATGTGACTCACTAGTTTATATCATGAGACGATGATGATACCTGTGGGACATCCTGAAGCACGTGACAATGTAGGAAGTCATGAACATGAAATCCAATCCAATCACATGAAATCCAGTGTGTCACACATCTTGGCTTTACTTTTTGCTTTTAAGGAACCTTTTTATTTACTTATTTACTTACTGTTTATTACCTATTTTTTAACTTATTTGACTTTTTTACTACTGTGTTAAGTTGAGTTGACCCGGAGGACAAGAATTTCACTGCTGGTAATTATGTTTGCGTTGTTATCTAGTATGTGACAATAAACTTGAAACTTGCAACTCCACAAGAAAGACACATTAGGATAATGTGTGGATAATAATGTGTGGCACTCTGGAGCTCTTTCAGTGTATGCAGCAGACTTCTCTATCTATCAATTAATTGTGGACGGAGCACTGCTCTTTGAGGTGGTGTGCAGGGGAGGCAGGCAGGATACACTAACTGGTGATAAAGGTTGAACCTGTCATTGGGCTGAGCCTGGACACAGGAGAGGCAGCAGCAGAGGGGAGGATGAGGCCTATCTCCGTCACACCTACCGGCCCCTCTATGGTGAGAGATTGCAGCTGTGGACCATGTTCATCCTCTGACTCATCCCCCAAAGGTGCAACGTGGAGCACATTAGGCGATCTTTCGTGCCAACAGTGATCCGACTGCACAATGCCTCCTGCCCCTCCTGCCCCAGCTTCAGCCAACTAGGAGGGTACTGAAGCGGAGCACCTGCGCTGTCTATATGAACTATCCTGGACTGTGCCTGTGTTCCTTTCCTATGCTCTGAACTAATCTATATTAGATTAATCTATATCTACATTTGCTTCCACAGTATAAAATCGACATATTTCTGTATAGTCTGTGCATATGTCTGGACACGTTTCTGTATGTTCCCGCTACATCTATCCATAAGTATGTCCTGATACTGACAATGTTAAAGACAATGGATGCACGTTGCACATTGTTACTGTTTCGGTACAGTACCTATATATGGGATTTTTGACAGGGTGAACAGCTAGTTAATGCACATATCCAAGCCTGCATGTTCTGTACATGTGTTATGTGCATCTGCAACACAAAAAATAATTTTAGAATGCATATATTTTCTTTTTTTTTGGATATTTTCATATTTTCATTGTACATATTTTAACCCTGTACTCTGTAACATTTCAGCTTCACTTTAGTTCATGAAGTCGGGCTGCGTAGGTACACTGGTGGGAAAATTATCTCTGAGCGCAGGAAGTGACGAATCAAAACTTTGAACACATACAGCTCCGGAATAGCAGTGAGCGAGCTAAGATGGAGATCAGGCTCAACACTTTATAGTTTATTACTGTACTTGGTCTCAAGGACGTTACTAGGATTGTAGAACATCTGGGACGTAAGCCAGAGGCAGTGTCATCGAAACTTTGATGTTGACCACAATAATCCCAGTTCTTCAATGTCAGCCATGGATTCAAGCAAAAACTGTGCACTGTCCCACTCATTGCAGCATATACTCTCAATCTCTGTGGGCTTGATTGTGCAAAATCTGAACATCCGCCACCAATCACTGTTACTGTCACTGCCGGTGCCTCTCCAGCCCCTCCGTCCGTCCCAGCAATGTCTTCCTCTTGACTAGCAGCAGCAGCCTGTTCTTGCCTCCTTTGCAAAATCTCATCAGCAGTGTATTGTGGCTGAAGTATGGCTGAAGTATGGACTCATAAAATGTGGTTACAAATGTTGTCGCCCATTGCATTTTCAACAGTGCTATTCCACTCTACAGCCACATCTACCCCAACTTTTGGAAATTAGCAGATTTCGCTTGTTATCTGGCTAATAAAACAACAAAACATCGATTTTTAAAGTTCTTGTGCGCTGCCATAACAAAACAGGCATCACTCCTGAGCGTGGGGAGGCATGGAGCTAACAGAGATAATTCCCTAACAGGTGTAGTTTTCAAAATTATCACGCTAGGATTCATTCATTCAGTCACTTTGATGTAGCAACTCCTGAAACCCAGACTTAGGAGAATAAAACTATCAAAGCAGAGTTGGTATTTCTGGCTGTATTTTATATTTTACTCTTTCTCCAGAGTTTAATTTAATTTAATTTTACTGCTTCATTTCTTTGGACCTTCTGAGGTCTCACTTGTTGTCTGTCTCTCTTTCCTTTAAGTGCCCAATACTAGCCACAAGTCCATTTTTACCACTGCTAGCTTGATAGCTAAACAGAATGATCGTGCTACGTCAGAGCAGTGTGCCTGTGTACTGTTGTACTGTCAATGTATGGAAAGTGGCACAATACATGCTTCCAGCTTTTAATTCAAATATTTTGTAAGAGTTATTTATTTGAGGTTTACTGCACATATTAATATTTGGGAATGTTTCGTTATTTTACTGTAGTTCTTTTCATTTGTTTTATCTTTTTGGAGAATTCCTTCATGGCCCACTAACAGGCCGCCGGCCAGATTTTGTGAATCGCTGGCCCCTGTTCAGATGTTATGAATGTCATACTGTAAAACCAGTTTGCAAGTGAAAGCTTCCCTTTGTGCTTGTGCAGCTTTTCAGAATCTAGGTAAAGTTTCCACATACATATGCATAGCATCTCAAAAGATTTCTCAGGGACAATGCGATAATATATTTCACCAAAACAAAGATCAGTGGCAACAAAGAGAGAAATAATGCTTTTTTTGTGTGTGAAAAAGTTGATGTGAGCTGAAAGCACATTAGGATGGTGATAGAATGGCATAATGAGGATTTGGAAAGGGGCCGGGGCTCAACGCAAAGACCAGGCTCGGAGTAGAGGCGGTCTATAAGGCAAAGAAGAGCAGTAAAGTCTGTTCATGAATAAAACATAGTATAATAAGAGGGAGCAAAACTTCTCAGAACCGAGACTGAAGGAGAGCGCTGCCCATTGGTCTCAGTTTTTTAGGACTTGGAAAGTTCAACATCTTAGTTTGTGTCGTTTTTCAACATGCTCAGGGTTTACAACTAATAAAACTCATTGCATGGCATCAATCGGGCAGCTGCCCAGTGAAATTAATGTTTTTATGGAAAATAATCTCTTCAAAATACTTCTGTTAAGGGATTATATGGTACATATTACTGATATTAACAAACATGCATGTAAAACTCTTCCTACATACTGAGTTTTCATATGCCAACTTTCTTTGATTCAAACTCTTCCTTTTCTTTTGCTGTTTCCACATCGTCGTTGTAGATTGGGGATTCAATGTCAGTCTACAATATATCATAAAACAATATTTTAAAAAATCAAATGGTGATGATTTACTGTTTTAGTGGTACAGTGGAGTGTGTTAGCGGGGTAATAAAACTGCCTGGCTGGATCCATTTCCTGATGAGCTGAAGCACTTCTGACCAGAGCGTACATCACTCGACTGCTCATGGACTGTAGAGGGACAAGGAAAGAAGTGGATAGAGGAAAGGACACAGTGGGAGAAGGGGGGAGAAAGGGTGGTTGTGAAGGTTGTTCATTGGTCTAAAACTTCATCAGCCAGGAACAAGATGGAATTTGGACTATAGTAGGGATGACTCTTTGAATTCCTTCACCCAATCATAGCCTTTATTTAAGCAACATCCTGGTTGAAAACGCTGTCGGGTGAAAATCTTGTGACCCCATTTCATTCATTCATTCAGTCATTCAGTCATTCATTTTCTCTACCCTCTTGATGCTTTTCACGGTCGTGGGAGCCCATCCCAGCATACATTGGGTGTAAGGCGGAGAAACACAGACCCCAATTTCAGTGTTTTTCCATTTATTACTTGCATTTTACATATGTGCTGAGTATGTTTTTTTCATACTGTGAAACTATTTCCAAACTACATGTCAGCAAGAAAATAATTTTTGAAAACATACTATTTGGAGATACATGGTTTCGATCTGACAGCAGTGATAAGTAATGAGTTGTGTGCTAGATTCAGAAAATTAAGAAAATGTATTTTTTCAACACTTGGCACAACAGGCTCAACGTTTTTGGGACGAAGCTTTGCATAGCATAGCGGAGTTATTTCTGGCAGTCACACTCGAGGAGGCGTTACAGCTCGGTCAGCTGACCCGTCAGCTGAGCGCATGCAGTCACTGCGATTGCGCGGTCTATTTAAACCATCGATCTCACTGCTCATTCTCTGCTGCTGCTGCTCTGCATCCTGTGTTGCTCTGTTGCTGTTTATGCCGATGCTGATGAAGCTCTCACCCCACCACCACCCCAGCATCCACCTGTGGGCTCTGTTCTTAGCCCCCCCTAGGGGATTACTGCCGATCGCTCCCTGCCTCACTCGGCTGGCTAAGTGAGTTAAGCGGAGGGCGATGCAACAGGGCCCTGACACCAAAATAAATCACATTTTGGCTGCCAGAAATCTGTAATGTGTATGACCATGTCAAGTGTCTTCACACAAGTCATTTTTACTAGAAAGGCTGTTGTAACTTTTCATGTTGTATACGTTTATTCCTTGACAACTATAAGCACTCAGTGAACTTTAGATTTTTGATAACTTGATTAACTTAATGGGCTTGATTATAGTTGACAAAGAGTCTCTTTAGGTGGGAACAGCTTGTCTTGCTATTTTCTCCTAGAGGTCAATAAGAAAATAAAATAAAATCTCTATTATGCTCACAGGTAGTAGTAGGCATGCATATATTTCTAGGCTATTTATTCCCTCACGGTTTTAATTCCCTCTTGTTATTTAATCAGTGTGTCAACACTGTATCAGAATAGGTTGAATTATACCACACCATGATCCAGATCATAAACCTACTGAGATATATTTAAATGCAATCAAAAAACAAAAAATAAGAATACAAAATACAGTTGCAACAGACATATTGGCAATATCTAAAATGCTTTCACTGAGGAATGCTTCTGATGAATGATGAATGCTTCTTTAAGCAATTTCATAGGAACAATATCTAAAGGACAGACGGAGGACTTCATTTGAGACTCTACTCCAGGACCAAGGGAGAAATGCCTTACAAATAGCTAATCACAGTCAAATTGCTAACAGTGACAGATAAGCCCCTGTCAGATATAGAGGCAAATATCCTCGACTTCTTGGGTAGAGAATATTAAAAATTCTTCACACTTTTCAGACGAGGCTTCAATACAGGCAAAAAGAGGGATTAATAACTGAATCAATCATGGTGAAAAGCACCCTGAAGTTATGATAGTTCCTCAAAATATGGTCAGAGAAATAAGCCACTCTTGCATCCTTGAACACTTTTCCATACTTCAGCATTATGCACTGCAGCACACGTTCATCAGAATTTCATTTGAGTTGGGTTATTCTGAATCCTCTCTTCACGCCCTGAGTGACTATCTGGGATTTTTCTTGATTGTTTGTTCCAGGACAGAGCAGGGGCAATATCACTGTAGGGTGTCTTTTCTGCTCCCAATACACATCATGCTAATTTTTAAATAAATTGTGTGAAATAATCTAATAATTTTAAATGTTTACTTGGATGGATACTTATAATGGATGCATACGATTTTACCATGTCCCAACAAGACAAAGTCCTCTTTAATAATCTGACACGGTGCTAGCTTTATAACAATAATATGGGGTTCAGTTGCTAATTTTAGCTAAAAATGTCCACACACACACACACACACACACACACTTCCTTATGATAGTCAATTGAGACATAGGCCTGTGTAGTCTGAATGTAATATGGTGTTTTGAACTTTGCTCAATGTGCTTTGATGCCAATCGCAAAACCTTTTTTTAACGTCCATGTCTCATGGATGTGCTGCCCTGTCCACCCTGTCATGTTGAAATCTTCTTAATATTTCAATAATATCATAAGATGGAATGGTTTGTTGACAATTAAGAGGGGATTGTTGGGAAAGGGACACTATACCTTTCTAAAAAAGTATTATCAACAGTATTATTAACAGTCTTGTATTTGACCATGACAGGATGGACATATCTCATGGTTGATTCAGAAATGATGTGCCTGTAGTTATTTGCATGCTTGTGCTTGAACAAAGTGTTTTTTCAGTAGACCAAAGGTTTTGGATGATCGGGGGTCCCAAAGGCACCATATGGCGATATTGACTCAGCAACAGCATCAAGAATACTCAAGCAGGTGTTGTAGAAAATGATCCAAAGCTCCTCAGTGTTGAGCAGAGGCACTGGAGTAGTGTTGGACATAGTTATCAAAAATACCTCGGGGAATTTGCTGTCAGAGGCTGAGATAAAAATGCATCGTACAGGTGCAGAGAGTAGCAAAAGGGTAGGGTGACAGATGCATCTCTGAGTGCAGCATTAGTTGAATCCCAATGACAATACTAACAATATCCCTTTGAATGGGTTCTGTGAGGCAAGACCACTGGACAGATAACAGACATGGATATTAAGATCCATGACCAAATGTTCAAATACTCAAGACCAGTAGGTCCAGGAAATGAATTCACTAGTTAGCTTGTTAGTGTGTCTATATACTGGGACAGGGGTTCTCAAACATTGTCATATCATGGACCCCAAAATGGATACACACTTTTGGCCACAGACCCCCATTTGATAAGACTTGTCTCATATAGGAGAGTATTTGTTGGTGCTGATTCAGTACTGAATTGTACACCTTTCTGCACTGTATTTTGGGCAGATAATATAAGTCATTCTTATACATGCTAAAAATGGGGCAACTTCTAATAGTGAAATTAAAATATTCCCCCTGGAATCCCTCCAAGGACCCCTGGGGGTCTTCACTTTGAGAACCATTGTACTGGGACACACAGCAGACGAGTCCTACCATTAATTAGGACACTCAGAGTCTCAAATAAGGAGAAGTTCTCAAAGGAGATGGGAGAATATTTGAAATCAGTTCTGCCAACACAACCAGATAGCTTAGGTTGGTTAAGGTTATTTGGAGGAGAAGCCTTTATACCTTTAATCTACACCTTTTACCTTTAGGTATTGTTATAATAATAATAATAATAATAATAATAATTATTATTATTATTATTATTATTATTGTAAATGTTATTGCCCATTGGTAATGTTTCTCTGTACAGTGAGCGTATTAAACTGATTCTCTGTTATCTGTATAGACTGTAGCTCATCCTTTATAGCCTTTCTGGTCCAGTGTCATCAAAGCCTCCGCTAATTCTGGAGGACACTGGAGTATGCTGCCTGCTGCTGCTGCTCAGTGGTGAAATTTCAGGGACTGAGCAAATGAGCTGAATGAGCGCTGGTTAGTTATATAAGCACATTACAGCGATATGCACGCACGCACGGCTGCATGTACGCACACACACACACACAGCAGTGCTTTCTATCATTAACCTTGACTGTATTTTCACTGTGACCCCCCCTGTGCCTC
>CABFOQ010026443.1:3426-15464 GCA_900660455.1 Gephyroberyx darwinii | reverse complement strand
GCTTACCTACTGGGCGCACTAGAAAACTACAACTGGTCCAGAATGCTGCTGCCAAAATCCTGACCAAAACTAGGAAATTCAACCATATAACGCCCATCCTATCCTCACTACACTGGCTACCAATTCAGGCCAGTGTGACTTCAAGGTGCTTCTACTTACATATAAATCATTACATGGGATGGCACCGTTCTACTTATCAGATCTGATCAAACCATATAAACCGCCACGTGCCCTCAGATCTCAGGACGCTGGCTACCTGTCTATCCCAGCAGTCAAAAAGAAACCTGCAGGTAACAGAGCCTTTTCTTACCGGGCTCCCTATCTCTGGAACAGTCTGACCGGGCTCCCTATCTCTGGAACAGTCTGTCTCTATCCAAGTCTTTAAGTCAAGGCTAAAAACCATTTATTCTCTCTATCATTGGACCAGCCCTGAGGGAGTGGCTCAGTCTCTTCTCAGAGTAAGGCTAGACCAGTTAGCTCATCCTAGCTCAGGGTCTTGATGGATACTAGCATCCTGCCTACATGTCCTATCCTCCTGGTATAGCTGCTCCTGTCCACTGACGCTGGTCATGTCTGTCTGTGTGAGTGAGAGTGTGTATGGGTGTGCGTGGGTGTGTATGGGTGTGTGTGGGTGTGTATGGGTGTGTATGTGTGTGTATGGGTGTGTGTGGGTGTGTCTCCTATCTATTCCAGGCTGCAGCTCGGCAGAGTTGGCGTCTGCGTGGTCCTCCCTCCTAGGACGATGCTGACTGAGCGGGCGTTTGCTGTGACGCCACATCAGATCTGGATGTCCCACCATAATAAACTTTTATGAACTCTGTATACGCTACTTGCCCAAACTTGGCATCTATTGCACACCCAACTGTCCTGGTAGGGGGATCCCCCTCTGAGTAGTCCCTCCCTCTCTGAGATACCCCTCCCTCTCTGAGTAGCCCCTCCCAAGGTTTCTTCCAATTTTTCCCTGTAAGGTTTTGTGGGAGTTTTTCCTTGTCCTCTGTGAGGGTCCAAGGCTGGGGGATATCGTGTACTAACCATTTACTGTTTCACATGTTGGGCACTGTGAAGCCCTGAGAGACTGTAACAGTGATTAAGGGCTGTACAAATAAAAGTGATTTGATATGAGGCTCACCTGTCCCCAGAGGAGGCATCCAACGCCCAGGAAGACACACCACAGCCACTGGTCAATGCCAAGACTCACACAGCTGAATGGTTTGCCACCAAACTGCACGATGATGATCTAGAAAACAGGAAACCAAACTCCAACAGTGAATGGGGAATACTATGACCTGGTTAGGTGTGAGTTTACTAGCAACTGTGGATGTTTGAAATTATACAATGGGTTTTAAAACAGGATTCAAGAGCCCCTGTAGTATACTCAATACATACTCAATACATAAATGACCATGTGCATTTTCAATTCAAGTAAGAAAACTGCAGTTATGCGGTTTCACCTCGACAGCATCGATGTCCGTCTCAAAGCCGAGTTACCTGAATGACAAATGTTCCAAAGACGATGGAGCAGAATATGGGGTTGTTGAACATGCCATCGAACACGTTCCTCTCGCCGTGGATCTTGCGGGCATTGATCTCGTTGAACAGCTGCATCAAGACGAAGGTGTTGAAGACGATGGTGTAGTGTTCGGAGGGCGGAGCATGGAGCGGCACATACCTGCCGCTGTCGATGTCAAAGATCTTCTCACCTGTGGGAGCGCAGGAAAGTGACCAGATCAACAGGTTATGGGATGTTAATGTTTAGTAACAGCACTGAGATCCTGTGAGTAAATTAATTTATAAGGTACATAAATGGAGATATAGATAAGCATCTAGTTTGTACTTTTTAAGTCTGTGATGTTAGCCATGTCAACCAATAGCTATTTATGGAACATTTAAACTTGGTAATGTTAAGAGGCATGAGGACATTATGGTAGCATTGCTAGCAAGCTAGCTGTACCCCTGCAGGTACCTGGGTGGCCTATAGGTAACTATACTAGCCGGGCATGGTTTGCACTTTTAGGATCTATGAGTATTTGTTTAGTCTTGGTATGAAAGTCAAACACATCCCAAGTACATCCCAAAAACATGACAAATTAAGCTGAACAGCAGCAGCTCACCAGCAAAGAGCAGCGTGAAGATGATGATGAGCTGGTAGACCGCGTGGCCCAGGATGTTCTTCATCATGGTGCGGGAGATGAGGGGCTTCTTGCGGCCGTAGGGTTTCCTCAGCAGCAGGGCCTCGGTGGGCGGCTCGGTGGCCAGGGCCAAGGAGGCAAAGGTGTCCATGATCAGGTTGACCCACAACATCTGCACAGCTTTGAGAGGAGAGTCCTAGAGACACCAGAGGTAGAACCATTCAGAACCATTTGGGATAGAAAAGTACCTGAAGGTCATTGATCAAAAAGTTAGTTTAGGTTAGGTTAGGATAAGTTAGGATAAGAGGTTAGGATAGGTGGTTAGGTTAGGATAAGTTAGGATAGGTTAGGATAGATTGGTCGAAGGCGTGCTTCTGTCCTAACATGCTGTTTTGTGTTTTGTGTTAACCCTAACCCTAGATTAAGGTAGACTCATCTGGGTCAAGTCATTTGAGACATGTTTTGTGATGAAGGGCTATAGAAATAAACTTGACTAAACTTATATCCTCTTATAGCAGGAACATCAACTCAACAAAACCTCCATATACACTTTTATAAACTACATTTCTGGGTCCTGATGACTGGCAAAATATTATTATTATTAATGTTATTAATACATTACTATATTATCAATTGGTCAGAGTCAGATAAATTAATATGTCAGTCATCAATAACTAGATCAATAAATTAGAAATAAGTTTAGTTTCCTTTTTTAGGATGAACGTCTAATCATATAGAAATGTAACACTAACCAGTAACAGTGTAACAGTGACGTTGCCTGTCTGCCATTTTAATGGGGTTTATCTCTGTAGCCATATAACACAGCACCAGTGCTGACCAGCACTGAGGCTTGTGTCTCTGACCTGTATGATGCAGGCTCCGGTGAAGGCCACGATGACGGCCACCACGTTGACCGTCAGCTGGAACTGGAGGAACTTTGAGATGCTGTCATAGACGTTGCGTCCCCACATAACAGCCTTGACGATGCTGCTGAAGTTGTCGTCAGTCAGGATGATGTCAGAGGCCTCCTTGGCTACATCTGTGCCCGCGATGCCCTGTGGACACATAACGTCAGGTCGGGTTAGACATAGCGAGGCGATAACCTGTCAAGGCTTCCTGGTGGAGCATTGATATTTTTAGATATACTACTCCTCTGCCCCTGAGCATTTAGCAACAAGGATTTTGTCATTCCTTTCCATGTGAATCATGTTGATGATTGCAAGATTATGAATCACTGAAAGATGAACAAATGTCTATAGGCTTCATCACCAATACCTTGCAGTGGGTTTGACCTTTGCATGCCTTACTATTGGTTGCATGTACAGTAATACACTCTAGGAATTTAAGCTTATTGTACTGCTGAACTCATTGTAAGCCGCTCTAGATAAGATCATTGGCCAAATACCTAATATGAATATATGAAATGTTTGATGACGACAGCAACAATTCCTACCATGGCAAACCCGACATCAGCTTTTTTCAAGGCAGGGCCATCGTTGGTTCCATCCCCGGTAACAGCCACAACCTGTCTCTGTTCCAGTACCGTGCTGTCAATAATCCCTATCAGGAAAACAGCAGTCATGGTTCAGTGACTGACATTGGTCATGCAACAGAGACTTTAATCTGGAAAGTCAGAAAGCCAAACCTTTCACTAGAGTATGCTTGTCAGTAGGAGAAGATCTTGCAAGCACACGGAGCTTGGGCCAGATTTTATCAATCCGCTCTTGCTCAATCTGGAGAAAGAGAAAAGAATAAATGCTATCATAGTTCATTTAGTTGGAGTGTGAATTTGTGTGAAACACAAGCAGACAGTGAAGCATCTCACCTCCCCCAGCTCATTGCGAATCCTTCGGTTGAACTCCTTGCCCTCCATACAGAGGAAGTCGTCTCCGGGATGCAGGATGCCACATTTGGTAGCGATGGCCCGGGCCGTGTTGATGTTGTCCCCAGTGACCATGCGAACTGTGATGCCGGCACGCTGGCACTTCCTAATGGCATCTGGTACCTATTTAGAACAAAATATCGGACCGAAGTGTGACTACTTCTAGTCAAGTTTGTTCATAGACCGTTGTACACTAACAACCAGGTTGGTCACAAAGTACAGAAAACACAAAAACAGATAAAACAAGGAGAATGAGAACAAATACAACACAAAACAGAAACAGAGCTTGTGGTTGAGGTGTCTGTGGACACGTGAGAAACTGTGACCACATACATCAATAGATATGGAAGGACCAGGCGATACTAGCCTGGAGGACATACGATACCAACCAAGGAAGGAAGCATGCAAACAATTATTTTATCTTAACAATTGTCTGTTTTTTGTTTGTTCTCTCTTGTTTATATTTATACTACTTTATATTTGATACTTTAGGCATTTAGCTAATGCTCTTAACCAGAGCTTAGGGCTTACAGTGAGGAGTTCAGTATCCTGACAGGGCCGCCGATGGACATAATGGCTTTAATGGGGATCAAATCTTCCACCTCTCAGTTTCTTTATAACACCAGATGACCCTGCCACCTCTGAATTTTATGTACTTGCCACTGTGTTGAGCAGTTTGGACTAACCTGCTTGTTAAAAGTGCACTGTAAATATAACTGACTTGACTCCTTTACTCAAAGTTTACCAGGATAAAGACAAGGGTAATGTCAGGCCCTAAGCTTACCTCAGGCCTGACAGGGTCCTCAATGCCAACAACACAGATGCAGGTTAGGGCAGTGAGAATGTCGGTCTCGTTGTCCCAGTCGGGTTCTCCATCGGCCACAGGAAAGTCCCTGTAGGCCAGGCAGATAGTCCTCAGGCCCTCTGACGCCATGGGTTCGATCACATTGGTGACCATGTCATCTTTGTCCCGTGGTTTGAAGACCCTGGCCTCGCCGCTGGCTGTCAGGATCCTACAGCACCTGAAGAGACAGACAGGATGGTAGGAATCCCAAAACTGGGTTTGAAAATGTTGGTGGGTAAAAGGAAGAAGAAAAGCTCTCTCCTCCCTCAACAACTAGTCTGACAGTACCTTTGAGCAAGGCACATAACCCCTGGTATATTACATGGGAGTAGAAAATAAACCTTGAGTGTATTGAAGTTACTTAAAGTTTGTTTTTATTAATTAGAGTACATCAACATACACTGCAAATGTTCCATTTGTGTATTGAAGTAATTAAATGTGAACACACACACACATACACACACACAGTGTGTAAGCTAATGTTAGTCAACAGTTTTTTTAAACTCTAAAGTTTTTTAAACTTTAAAGTGTATATATGTTACGGTCAATGTGGGAAAATGGTATATGTCCACATTTCCCAGGTAAATCTGGTAAATGTGGACGTAGGACCCCCAATGGTTAATATTGTCAAACTCACTGTCTACTGGTATTGTGCCTTCTGCCCAACCCTAACCCTGCCAGCTATTATTAAACCCCTGCACTACTGCACTCTCATGGTTTAGGTCTTATCTGTCAGATAGAGTGCATAGTATTCCTTATAATAATACAATCTCCAACAGCTTAAAAGTTGCCTTTGGTGTACCACAAGGCTGAGTCCTAGGACCATTGTTGTTTACTATCTACATGATTCCTCTCTGCAAGATTAATTGTAAATATGATGTTAGTTGAGTTCTCTCTTCACAGACATTACCCTGAAGTTTAAGGAATGCCTTTTTACCCAGAATCCCACAGTTAAGAAACTAGGAGTTGATTTTGATCCTACCCTCTCATTCAACACATCAAAAATATTTTCTATCTAGGCCCACCTGAAAGGTAACAAGGTTGCATCTCTGATGTAAATCAGGAAAAAAACTTACCCCGGTTAAATATGGGGTAAAAAATACATAAAAACAGGTTTGACACACATTTATCACCCGTAGACAGAAATGTTTCAATCATTCATGTTTTTGAATATTCATGATACATGCAATTTTGCTACCATTACTGGTTGAAAGATAGCCCAATATGTTGCTTTCTAATGTGAATATGTCAATCAGTAACTTTCGCTGTTACTTTAGAAACAAGGGAAAAGAGATTTTAACAGCTTGACAGCATATACAGTATGTCATACATATATAGTGAAGGCAGGTGTCACTAAAATCTGTTGTTGACCTTTTATTACTTGTGAGATAAATATTGAAGCTTTCAACTGGAATGAGGGACATACATTCTGGATTCATGGTGGCTTTCAGGGTACATGGTGCAATTTCAATTTTAATTACTGAAAGGATAAAAAAAATGTAAAATATACTGTATATACATATACAATGCAGATGCATATCCAGAGTAAATAAGATGAGTGAACAGTTAAGGGATCAATGTCTTGATCAAGGACACTTGGTTGTTGCTGTTTCATTTCAAGACAGTCTCTCTAAGCACTTGGTCACTTTGCTGCCAAAACCTCACATGAAAACCAAAAAGTCAGCAGAACTAGGAAGCTTACTTCTTGAGCAGGATCTCAGAGGCTCCCTTGCTGAACATGCAGTAGCTGCCATCGGCATTCTTCAGCACGGTGCTCATGGACTTGCGGACAGAATTGAAGGTGTAAACCTTGAAGAGCTTCTCCTCAGGGATCTCGTTGCGGATGGCCTGGTAGTCGCGACGCAGGTCCAGGGCGAAGCCCAGTAAGGCACATTCTGTCTTGTTTCCCACCTGACGTGGCAGCCCGCCTTCCTTCTCTGGAGGCTGGAAGGAACCAGGGACCAGTGTAAGAAAAGTAATGTATTACTGTAACACAGCCAACGCTGCCAGGGATGGAGTGGGATATTAGCACTAGCTACCAGTCAAATGCTGGGAAATTTGAATGAGGTTAAGTTTTTCTAAAAGCCATTGTTCACATGTACTCGTCTATTCTAAAAATATATCTGACTAGTAAAACAGTAAACGTGGGTGGTTTTGTTCCCTGCTATGCCTGGGATCCGTAATTGATAAGTTATATTGGTTAATTATGATATTATGAATGCTCAAAACAGATCATGGTGATTCATGGAGAATACTTCTCAACTGTGTGACAAACTTCCTGAAGGGTGAATCCTTGACTTCTGCCACACTCCAGAACTTAAACGAGAGGAGGGGAAGTGACGACTTGATTAGGAACTGAACTGTTGTGGTGTCCTTCCAACTGCAGTCTGAGCCAAGTTGACTTTTAATGCTCCTCAATGGAAAGCTATTTTTAAAACTCACCATGATCTTAGTGGTGTAGGCGCAGTTGACCCCGATGCCCCGGATGAGCGGGTCAAGGATCTTGCTGGGGATGAGGTCAGGCTCAGGCACCTTCCTGTAGTGGCGGTCTCCAATGTAGACCTGCACCACCGTCATGCGGTTCATGGTCAGCGTGCCCGTCTTGTCGGAGCAGATGGCCGTGGCATTGCCCATGGTCTCGCAGGCATCCAGGTGGCGAACCAGGTTGTTGTCCTTCATCATTTTCTGAGGGAGTGGTAGAGCAAAATTAGCAAGAGTCCAACTCCTATAAGAAATTCAGTATAACATGTACAGTGTAAAAACCCTTCCCTGATAGAGGAGGCTACAGGCATTTACCAGAGCTTTACCAGATTTACCAAAATCTGATGTGATTATATGCTTATATTACCACCTACGTAGACACCTGGTCTGGATGTCAGAAGAAACAGGGTGAGTGATAAAGATGAAACCTTAACAATCATCAATGAAATTGACATTTGCCACTTGGATGGAAATCGAAGGCCTTGCAATAAAAACTGATACTTGCTGCTCTATCTTGGTCACAGACTTGTTACGTAAAGTAATGCCTAGGGTTACTAGTTCGATTCCCACTGATGCCACCCAGGTTTAAAATGTATGCAGTGTGCTAACAGTGAGTAATAGTGACCACCAAATGGCATGCAGTATTGCGTTGTACCTTGATTGAGTAGACTGAATACTGCATTGTAGCTTGATTGAGTAGACTAAGTATTGCGTTGTACCTTGACTGACTACTGTGTTGTTCTTTGACTGAGTACTGAGCTGTACCTTGACTGAGTACTGTGTTGTACTTTGACTGAGTACTGTGTTGTTCCTTGACTGAGTACTGTGTTGTACCTTGACTGAGTACTGAGCTGTACCTTGACTGAGTACTGTGTTGTACCTTGACTGAATAGGCCAGTGAGATGGTGACGGCCAGAGGAAGTCCTTCTGGTACAGCCACCACCAGCACTGTGACACCGATGATGAAGAACTTGACGAAGAACTGGATGTAAACAGGGAAGCACTCGTTGACCCAGGGCAGACCCTGGATCCAGAAGGTGTCCACCAGGAACAGAGCAATCAGGATGATGACTGTGATCCCCGACATGAACAAACCTGGTGGACAGAGAGAGAGAGGGAACTGTCAGTAAAGCCTCTTCAAATAAGTTTGACAGACAGATGCTACATAGCTACATACAAGCACAAGCCCCTACTGCTACTACTGTTCGTACCGGCTTTGCCAATCTGCACAGCGAGTTTGGTCAACTTCCCCTGGAGGACCGACTTCTCCTTCTTTGGTAGGTTAGTTTTCTTCTTCTCTCCTTCTCCAGCTTCATTGAGAGGCTGCATTTCCACAGCAGCTCCATCCTTGTCTTTTCCTGCCACAGGAGACAATCTGTTACTTTAAGTTTAAATACATATATTATTATTCTTTTTATTATATTTGATTTTTCTTTAGGTAAATACTTTTATATTGTTTATACTACACCGCTTCTTTGCACTTTATTCTTTTTTTTAAATGTCTTTCCTTGTTTAAAATGTCTTTTAATGCCTCATGTAAAGCACTTGTGTATGAAAGGTGCCATACAAATAAACTTGCCTTGCCTTACCATTTGAATACTGTTTTGTTTTATTTTTCTTTAATCACTGAGAAGACACAAATGGTCTGATAACAGAATGTGAATGTGAACATGGATTAAAGTAGAACAACAAAACACATATTCCAAATGTCCATCAGGTTTCCAACTAGTGAGCTACACTAGACCTACTAGTACTGCTATTGCATTACAGTCATTTAGCAGACACTTTTATCCAAAGCGACTTACAAAGGTGATAGTTGACACTATGTGGGGATCGAACCCACGACCCTGAGACTGAGTCTCATGCTCTACTGACTGAGCTGCCCGGGCCAGTACTACTGGTGCTGCCACTGCTACTACCATGCAGCATGTACAGCTATTCTTTGAAGTTAATATCAGAGGCATTATACCGTAATACCATGTACCAGTAATACCATGTTATGGCTGCTTTCCTCAAACAGGTTTCTGGTTAGTGCTTGCCCTATTTTAACAGCACATCAGATCCTGTATAATAGTGAATGTGACATAACAGTGCAGCCCATGTCAGAGACACCTGAGGAGAAATGAGCCTCGGGAGAAAAACAACAAGCAAGGTCAAGCTGACTGGCTCACTGAAATACTCATTTCCCCCTCAGCAATCAACAGATAATGGAAAAGAAAGAATGAACCTGTCCCATTACCAAGAGTCATGTTGCAGCCATCTAATCCACCACAGGTCTATTCCACAACAACAATCATTATAGAGCTAGCCCAGAGAGATTACGCCGCATGCTTCATTTTTTCAATAATTTCAGGCAGATTAACAAGGCAGTGACTGAGGACGTACCTGCTGGACCAATGTGATTTTCTACTAGGGTGTACATAATCTATGATATGACAGATAAATAAAGATACTACACTACATACAATGTCCATCTGAACAACTCATGAAATCTCAAAAGAATTCACTTGTTTCCAATGCAAATTCCAAACTAATAATAATAAACACTCTGGTAAACTCTGGTGAACAGGTATCAGTGGTGTTCTGTTCCTGGTCCATCTAGTTTGTGTTGTTCTTCTTCCATCGTAGACAACGTGACGTCACGTTGAGATATTTCCAGTCTGATATCAGAAAATGTTTCATGGATCTAAAACATCAACGGTAACCGTCAGGTTTTGGTGTCAGCCAATCAGAATCAAAGAGCAAGGGCTTCTTTCTAGACCGACGACCAACAATCATACAGGAGAAATCCATCGAGGAGAGGAGAGAGACCAATTTCTCCACCGACAGGAGATAGACCAGAATGCAATGCAGTAGAAGATAGACCAGAATGCAATGCAGTAGCTGAAATAGACCAGAATGCAATGCAGTAGAAGATAGACCAGAATGCAATGCAGTAGCTGAGATAGACCAGAATGCAATGCAGTAGCAGAGATAGACCAGAATGCAATGCAGTAGCCGAGATAGACCAGAATGCAATGCAGTAGCAGAGATAGACCAGAATGCAATGCAGTAGCTGAGATAGAATGGGACACACACTGAAACATATTAAAACTCAGCAAAAGGAAGTTACTGCAGCTGCGTCTATGCATGTGTGTGTGTATGAGTGTGTGTGAAGCGGCGTGTGTGTATAAGTGTGTATGTAAAAGTGTGTGTGTGAGTGTGTGTGTGTGTGTGTTAGTGAAGGAAGGCAGCAGGGAAAGAAGCTGCAGCTTAAAGCCTCTAATCTTCTTGGTCCTAATCAGCGGAGTCAAGAGCACCTGCTGCTCCATATGGCCTCAGGGTTAACTAGCTAGCTAACTAGTTCTAGTAACTACCTACACACAGCCATACGGCCTCAGGGTTAACTAGCTAGCTAACTAGTTCTAGTAACTACCTACACAAACAGCCATATGGCCTCAGGGTTAACTAGCTAGCTAACTAGTTCTAGTAACTACCTACACACAGCCATACGGCCTCAGGGTTAACTAGCTAGCTAACTAGTTCTAGAAACTACCTACACAAACAGCCATATGGCCTCAAGATCCTGGTTAACTACCTACCTACTTACAATAATGTAAAATGATCGGAAACAAATAAATTGGTAGTTTCAAAGCCGTCAGTGTTGAAGGTGCAGGTCTACAGTCTAAGGTGCAAGTGGGTGTGGCCTGTCTGCTTTGGTGTTGTGGTCAGGAACAGGAACCCGAACTTCAGAAGATCAAGTGAATGCCTGAGATCGTGTGTAGGCCCGTGGTGTGTAACATGAGAATAAAATCATCAATAATGTTTAAGAAAACATGAAAGTTAAACTCACCAACAACAGACCAGGTCAGAGAAATCATCAGCAAAGGAACTACTTTATTAATATATTATATAACATTACAACTCTGAACCCAAGGAGGTTGCAGCATCCACACGGTGCTACCCAGTCTGCAGGTTGGGCTCCTACATCCTATCCTACATATTACTATAATACTATCAAAGCCCCAGGCCGTAGTGACCAGCAGAAAGCTGCAGGGGCCCGAAAAGATCTGCTAAATATCCTCTACAGACCAGATGGCTGCAGGCCTTCATAGGTACCACCACTGCAGAACCAAACCACCAGAGAGTTCCACGTCCACAGTGGTGGAGTGGTGGGTACGACTCTGAACTCACCAGCCAGTCTTTTACCAGATTTCTACAATAGAATCAGAAATGGCTGCTAGCTTCCCCCTGCAGCCAAGGTGCTCTCCACAATCTGTCAATGGCTTCATTTCTATGTTGAGAAACAGTAATGTGCTTACCTTTCTTGGCTTTATCATCTTTTTTATCTGCAGACAAAAGAGCAAAGAAATGATTCAGTATCAATCAATCAATCAATCAATCAATCAATCAATCAACCTGTCTGTCTGTATCTTTCAGGTGTTACTAGGATCATACACATGACTTCACAGTAATTTAGACATAAACCTCTTTATCAGTGACAATACGAAGCTGAATGCAATGTCCAGACAAAAATGTTCCCCTTTGTCTTCAAGGTTCAGTGAAGATCCTAATTATACTTCTAATGATGATGATGATGATGATGATGATCAGGCCCAGGTCTGCATCACAATGATCAGCACCAGTGGAAAATTGATCTGCAGAGCAACTATTCCTTTCTTGCTTGTTTCATGCTAACTCTTTGTTTTTAGTGTGTGCATGT
>CABFOQ010026440.1:0-18038 GCA_900660455.1 Gephyroberyx darwinii | reverse complement strand
TCTGCACAAGGTACAGAGTACGTCGTCAGTCTGTCTCCTGTGGAGAAAGGTTCCCGACCTTGTGGAGGATGTGCTTGCTTCGACCGCAAGAGCTCTGGAGTAAAATGGTTCCACGTCTAAGTGCTCTCTGGCGTACACCCACGTTCTAAGTGCTTCACATTTTTTCCTTTCCTTGAACGCGTGGGCTGCCGTAATGTCCGTGACGACCGCTGTGGCAAAGCACTGTCTGTCCTACAGATCATATAGGGGTGAGGTCAAAGTCGTCGTTGACCTCCACGAGTGGGATGTAGAACTCTGGGATCTCAAAGATGCTGGTGGACTTGTAGGTGGCCGGGTCCAGCTCCTGCAGCTTGAGTTGCCACTCGAGGCGCTGCACGGCATTCAGGGCCGCCGCCTCGTGCTGCTGCCTCATTAGGAGACAGGTCTGTGGAGGGAAAGGGAACGTTTATTTTAGCTCACCAGTTGCTCCAATTTAGCAATCTCTTTTTCAAGAACTTAGAAAGAAGCACGAAGGCAAATGTACAATAAAATCAAAGACGTGATACTTATGGTACTGTAAAGCACTATGGACAAAAGCGTTCATCAAAGCATGGGTGACCCTGACAGTGGCTGAGTTTACATGCACGGGGAAATCTATTCTTAACCTGGTTTCTCAAGTAACCTGGTTTCAGTAGATGCACGTAAACAACTCTGCAGGAAAAACCCGGGTTCGCTCGTCCTCCAGTTATGAGACAGCCGGTTCAGACGTCTGGCTCACTCCTACATTAAATGGGTTACTGTGGCATGTAAAAGTGCAACTCCTTTCACTTTTGATTTTCGCTGTCTGTGCAGTCCAAACCTCCCCCTCCCACCAGTCCTGACTCCAAACTTTAATCCATAATTGTTGGGTGTTCCCTGCTGCCATGATCAGTAAATTTCTAGTGGTGAGTTAATTTACAGCAACAGATATAGCCTGGCCATCTTGTCCATGATTTATTATAGTGAAAAGTATACCTGCCTGTAACTTGAAGCAGATTAACTACTGGGATCATCATTTCTTTCCCATGTATTAGAAGTAACCATTATTGCTCAGGAGAAAGGGACGTGGTTGCTGGTACACATTTTTTATACTTTTCTTTGCTGGCAGACCATTTTATCTGCAGGCAGGTCACCACCGGAGGTCAAGAATACTGTTAATTGGTTTATTTATCGCAACACGGCGTATCAAAGGTTCAACCTGAATAAGAACTGAACTGGAGGAGAGCCAACAGCCGGGTTAGTCTGCATGTAAACAGTTTTAGTGCCCTGCTCAACTCACTGAGCTACAGGATCAGTTCACTTCTTGACTAGATCTGATGAGGTTTGTCAGATAATATGATGTATGCTGATAATGGCTGGGCGATATAGCTGCAATATGTCCATGTCATCTTAAAGGCACGAGGAAATAGCATTTTGATGGGGTTTTGCTTCCATAATTTGACAGATCTCTGGATGAAACAGGATGTTGGGGCGGGACTTAATGCCAGCAGGGACAAAAACAATGCACGCTTTTCCAGTAAGTAACAGGGATTTTGATAAAATAAAAAATTTGTACAAAAGTAATCTCATTGTTATTTATAAAATGTGTACTTGTGTGTCAGGACTGAACAAGTCCAATCCTTTTCTAGATTGTGTTTTGCTAGACTCGGAAATGATCAAACTCTGCTCTGCAAATCCATAAAAACGTCCTACAATGCTCCACACAGACTAGACAGAGTGAATTAGTCCACAGATAAAGACAATATACATCATAATATAACATTTGGTGGAACCTTTTATGAAAACCTTTATAAGAACCTTACAGTACCATGCATCCTGACTATGGGTGGCCCTTGAGCCTGAAGTATAATATCTAATAAATCTATTAGGAACAATTACGATTGATTACATTTATCTTTAGGAGCATTCTTGGCAGAGTTTAGAGTCACTTTATCTGAGGACATAGATTACAAAACAAAACAAACATTTAATGGGTGTAATGGATCAACATAACAAAGGCCATTTGGTGAATGCTTTTATCCGAAGCACCGTACAGTTCCAGTAACTCATACACTTTTAGCGAGGGTGGCACCAGTGGGACTCAAACGCCACACAGGACCACAAAATCATACATTTAATGTACAGAATTAAAAAAAAAAAACTAAAAAAAACAAACATGTCAGATCATAATAGTAACAATCTTACCTTCAATTTATCGAACTTGTCATCAACATCCTGTAACCAGGACATAAACTGCCTGGCATTGAATCGGTCTCTCACTGATGTTTTGCCGTCGTCGTTCTGTGAACCAAACACACAAATAAGTAAGTCTGACATATTTCCACATTAGCAGCATGGAAGTCTTCAATTCTAGTTCCCAACTGACTGACTGAAAAGAACGTGCCAGACTACTGAATGCATACAGTATATATATATATATACACACACACACAGAGCCAGGTAGTGTTTAGTCAACTGTGTCCTGCACCGTCCCTTTGCTCTGCTCTCCTTGTGCAATGTGTTGGTTTGTGCTGTTACCATGTAAGTTCTTGATATGTCTCTGCACCAGTATTACCAGGACACAGTCAAGTGCAGTATTGTAGTAAGTGATTCTGACAAAGACTAAAGTATTCTACCACACACACTTCAGTGTTTTGTAGAATACATTCATCGAAGTACGTATGGGCTTTAACCAGCCCATGATAAACACACAGCACATCTACAACATATTATTCTGACTATCACTCACCTGGACATCTTGAGGCATGTTGTACACTTCAGCATCCAATAAAACTGTACAGGCACTGAAAGGCAGAGTCTGATTGGCTAGTGTTCTTGCTGCCCGGTAATGGACTCGTAAGACTTCCTGTTCGTTTGAAACAATCAGCTTTTCCTGGGGGAGGGGGAAAAATACTTCAATCAACATGATTGAATCAATATGAATCTAGAACTGGTGAGTTTAACTGGGTTGCTAAAAATTGGTATCATAAAAGATACCTATACCTATATTTTAAGCACTCATATCAAGTCTTCAAAAAAGGTATCACAAAGTACCAAAAAGTTTTAAGTCTTACAATAAGATCACAGGTTTTCTACAAGGATAAATGAGATGTTAGTGAAAAAATAAATCCAATATGGTCTGAATATATTTCAAGCAACAAAATGTATTAAAGTGTTTTTATAACGGCCTTCATTTTAAAATAGTGGCATTGAAAAATGTCTCGAGACACTCAGACACCCTAAACATCTGATTACTGAAACAAAACAAAACCATACCCTCTCAATGCTGTGCTGTAGCCGCAGTTTCATACGGACAACCTCTTGTTGTTTGAACATCTCTTTCAGCTGCTCAGGTAATGATGGAGGTGGAGTTATCTATCCAGAAAAAACAACAGAGACGATTCAACACAACTCAACAACGCTGCAGACTGATGTCTAGATGAATGGTCACCAAGCAGACTTGGGTCGATGAGTACATTTTACCAGTCACAGGAAAGTAGTACATTTAGTTTATTTTTCTGTGACTATTTACTTGACGCCATCTAAACTGCCCTGATGTGGTAGACACCCATCTGATATGTGAGACTGCAACGGTGATTAAGGGCTACACAAATAAATATGATTGATTGATTGATTGAAATACTATTTGACCTATATCTGAAAAGGAGTAATGAAGAACTCACTGTTGGAATACAGAGCTTGCTGAGTGGGTTCCCATCTAAGAGGTAGGATCCATTGAAGGTCACATACTCGTCATAATACTGTGGTGGCTGGGGGGTGACGCTGCACAACACTTTGCGCTTCTCCTCAATCTTCTTGCGGATGTGCAGGAACTCATAGTAGGGGTTCGCCCTCTCTGTCTGGTAGGGTTGTATCTCCTCAAGCTTCACAGAGTCCACAATAGCAGCCAGAGACTGCTGGCCCTTCTCTTTCCCTTGTTGGGTGGTGGAGCAGGCCTGGGAGGTGGACACCCTGGGCATCTTCCTCTTGCGTGGGTGAGGCACATGCACATCCATCTCCTCATCGGGGGAGCGAACTTTGGCCTTGGCCCCCGAAGAATCGGAGTCCCGTTCTCCAGATTGGGGCGAGGAGCCCCCTGAGGTGTTGCTGCTCGAGTCAGTCTGGCCCACAGACTGGAAGGAACATTGACTGTGCTCGCCTCCAGCCGAAGACGACTCTGGTCTCTCCTCAGCGGGGGGCATCTCCATTGGCTCAGAGCTGGCCTCTGCTCTCGATTCAGAAGTGCCCTCTGCAACCAGGCTGCCCTCGGCTGTTGAAGTCTCTGCAATCACAGAAGTTGCAGCACTGCTGTTGTTCTCTGTGCTCTGTGGAACGTCCGTCATCTCTTCGGCGACGTGTTCGGGGCTCACACAGGAGGATGTAGAGGATGATGTTGGGGGCACACTGTCCTTCTCCATCTGAGGATCATAACAGGGGCCTGCAGCATCACTGGAAGGTCTTGATTTCTTGCAGTCTTGGTTATTTACATCCACGTCCTCTAGGAAACATTTGGATTCAGTGCTAGTTCTGCTAAAGCCTGGCATGGATTCCTCTGCAACGGAGCTGGGAATGTGCATACTGGTGGAGGGTACAGGACTTCCCATCCTCTCCGTTCTGAAGCCTTCTGAAATATTTTCCATACTTTCTTGTCCTACTCTTTCAGCACTGTTTGTGGAACTCTCAGGAGGTTTCTCTTTATTGTCAGAGCCTTGTGCTGTACCTGATTCTGCCTGCTGTGAGCTCTCCATGCTGGTACATGGGAGGGGCTCACTCTGCTGGGAAATGTTTGTATTTGTGAAAGCCGACGGCTCGACAGCTAGAGGAGCTGGAGGTACCGGTGGTAGATCAGAGGGCAAGTCCTTGTTACTACATTCTGCCTCTGTGTTGACAGTCTCCATTGGACACTGGGCTTCCCTCACCATGGGAGAGTCAGAGGAGAAAGGGGCTTTCTGCTCTGTTGCCCCTGATTGAGAACCGCTAGCCTGGGAGAGGCTGGGCTGTGGAAGTGTCAGGTCCTTACTGGGAGCATCTCGGTTTGACGTTTGTGGAGTAAAACCGCCAGGAGTGGTCCCTTCTCTCTCTGTGCTGGAATCAACATCTGACTTTGCATTTTGTTGGTGCATCAAATTCTGACTACTGAGGCTCTCCTCTGTTTCTGCTGAGGCCTCTTCCGTTCTCGTCTCCTCTCCTGTTGTAGGCAGACTGGCTTTTGGCATATTTTCAACGGCTTTACCTTCAGTAGACAACGAGTTGGCATCCTCATCCAGAATAGCCCTGAGGTAAGGAGATTCGTGCCTGCTAGACAGCGGCGTCCGGTTACTCTGCTGCACATCTGGAAGACTGTTGCACTCTTTATCGTGAACAGATGGTGATCTGGTGGCCTGCAGGACTAGGGAAGACTGGAGAAATGCAGGCTGAGAGTCTGAGGCTTCAGGGTTAATATCAGAGTCATATTCAATGGGCCTGGGTGTTGACATTGTGGCCTGACATGAGTCCTCTGAGCTAGCAACAGACACCATGGACACCGACCTGGACATGAGGCCAGACCGCTCACTCTCCGGCCTGGGTGATCTGCTCAGGCTGTTTTCCATACCCGCCATGACCTTTGCATTGATAGAGGACAGGCTCTTTCCATCCAGGGACATTGTTCTGGAGCTGGTACTGTCCTTCAGGGGTTTATCTTTGCTATGGGCATCAGAGACATCTGAACTTTTTGAGCGCAGGAGCTCTTTGCTCAAGCATGGTTCAGTCTTCACTTTGTCTTTACTCTTGGACTTCCCTGAGTCTGCCGAAGGTCGCTGTTTCAGTCTTTCCCGCTCCTTTTGTTTGATTTTCTCTAGGTGCTTCCGATGCCACTGCTCAATTTCCTGGTCCTTCAGGCTGAGCATGCGCTCAAAGCTAGTCTGCATCAAGTCATCATTCACCAGCCTTTTTTCTTTGGGCCTGGTGTCTCGTGCAGCTGGGGAGGCTTTTGACTTAACCTTGTCTGTGTCAGTTTCGTTGAGTTTGGCCTTGCTGACCTTGGCCTGCTGGGAGCGATCTTTATGTCTGTCCTTATCCTTGTGCCTATCTGAGTCTCGGTCCCGGTCTCTCCGGTCACGATCCTTCTCTGGTGTCTTCGCGACTTCCTCCTTTGATTTTGTGGATATGGACTTACAACTTTCAGACACAAAGCCCTTCTTTTCTTCCAACAGTAATTTGAGGTTGGAACTCGAGGACAGAGCTGCATCCTTTATTTTATCTTTCTTTTTCCTATCGCAGTCCTTTTCTTTTTCCTTTTCTTTTGAACGATCAGATTTATTATGATCTGTGCTCTTCTCTAGAGGTTTTCCTTTCTTCTCCGAATTTGTCCTATCCTTTTCTCTATGCTCCCCTACATTATATTCTCTCTCCTGCCTCTCCCTATCAGCTCGTTTATCTAACCTATCTTTGTTTTTCCTGCTGTCTTCATGCTTTTTTGTTGTGGACAAGGATTTTAGTTTTTCACCCTCTCTGTGGTTTTTATCCCCGGGCGAATGGGAAGAACTGGCTGCCGTTCTCTCTTTTTCCTTCCAACGATCCACTGAATTCTGTGGTTCGACTTTGTCAGAGTGCTCAGTTTTAACCTTTTTTTCCTTGTCAGGATGCCTTTTCTCAATCTTGTCGGCCTCCTTTTCCTTTCCTGGGAGCCTCTTGTCACTTCTCTCGCGTGTGCCTTTTTCAGAAGGCTCCAGCTGGTCTTGATCAGCTGCAATCCCACTTATGGGTTTGTCTTCTGCCTCTTCTTTCATGCTGGTGTTCTGCAGCGACTCCTCTGGAATCCGCCCTGAGCCGTGGCAGTCCACTCTCTCGTCACGCTCACTCGGCTTTGTGTCCTTTCCCTTTTCCTCCTTACCAGCAGCCTCCTTGCGCTCTTTTTTCATGGCCTTGTCTTTTTCTCGCTCCTCTCTCGGCCTCTTTTCCCTGCTGCTGGAGTGCTTCTCCTTTGCGCCTCTTTCTTCCTTGACAGGAGAGCCATCTGAAATCTTCTGTGGTGAGCTACCGTCTTCGCCTTCCTTTTTCACTGGCAGAAGTTCATCCGTCTCATCACTTTTGAAAAAATTTTCTTTCCAGAACTCTCTGTCGAACTCCAAATTCCTGTGGCTGTCTTTCCTGGCCTCCTTCTGCCTGTGGCGACTCCTCTCCGCCTCATAATCCCTCCTGTGTTTGTCTTTCTCCTTGTGTTTTAGTTTATGCTTCTTTACTACTTTGCCATCTACGTCAGTCTTCCGTAAAGCACCCTCAGTGCTGTCTATACTATTTCCTATGCTGCCTTCTTTGTAAGGGCTGGATCCTCCGTCATCCCCGTCTACATTGGGGTCTTTCTGCTGATGCTTGCTCTTTTCCTTGTGCTTGCACCCCTTAGTGCTAGAGCTTTCAGTGCAGTAATCTGCTTCTGTGTAGTGGTTGTATTTGACACCGTCCACAGGACATGAGCCGTCACTGATGGAAACGCACATCTTAGTATTTTCCTGTTTCAGCGGTGTCGCTTGCTTATCAGTCATGCTGTGGTTCAGTTTGGGAGATTTCACGGATGACAGGTGGAAGAGGTGGACGGACGAGTCGTCTTTGGGACTGAAAGACATCTTGAATGAGTCTTCATCCCGAGTCTTATCTGTGCTCTCAGACACAGTTGCAACGGAGAACATCAGAGCTTTGCTGTTCTCTTTCCCATCTTCTTGGTTTTCCTTGTTTTTATTCTGGCTTTTGCTTTTTCTCTTAACTTTCCCCTTGTCCTTTTGCTCAGTGTTTTCCTTTTTGGGCCGAGTGTCCGCCTTGAGGCCCTCTGAGCTCTGAGAGCAGGTAGGTGAGTTCCTTTTCTCTGAAAGGCTCTCCGTCTCATCACTAGAGGTGTCAGAGCTGCACTGCAGGACACGAGAAGTCTTTTGCTTTTTGGACTTTGAGGAGGAATCGCCTTTGCTGCCCTGCTTTCCCGCCACATGATTCCTATCTTTGTCCTCCTTCTCCCTCTGCCGTAGCTCCCTCCTGAGGATGTGTCGGTCGTTCAGGGCTTTGCTCAGGTCCTCCTCCTCTTCCTCGTCCTTGAACTCGTACTCATCCAGCCCTGACGCGGAGGATGATGCTTTCACCGTGGCTGGTTTGCCATCTGAGTCCTTTTCAGCATCAGAGTCCTCCATGTTGTCGTCATCCACGCTAGATGGATTGACAGACGGTGGGTCTTCAGACTCTGGAGATGTAAGAAAAGACTGATTAAAAAAATGAAACAATAATCATCATAATAGCACTTTCCCAGTCACAATGAAGTTTCCATTAAAACCGTGCATACACACACACAAAAGCAATGATTTCAGATGAAATGGAGATATATCGAAAAAGGGTAACCTTTATTCCATGATGAATTCCACTATATTATTACATTCACCCATGTGAAAGGGTTAGATCAAATTGTATGAGACTGATCAAGATATATGGCTCTACGGCACACAAAAGTGCCATTTGAATCTACAGAGCAGGGGCCACAATAGCGTTTTATGGAAAGAAGAAATTCATTATAAACTATTAATAATACATGACTATATTCAGGGGTGCAAACCGGTGATGGCCCAAAAAGGTGACAATTTTTTTTTGCCTGAAAACGAAGAAGATGATGATGCGTGGCACCCAGGCCCCTTCCCATGAGGAGTGCTACATTTTTCTATACGAGCTCTGTTCAAGTGACACATAAAAGCCTGTCAGTGATATTCAGACAAATGTGTGTGTGTGTGTGTGTGTGTGTGTATATATATACAGAGGCTGGACAGCCAACGCCATCATCAATCATGGTGTTTTATTTTGGAATTTGTTTTATTTTGTAAATTGACCAGATGCTCTATGCCGTTCCTGTGTCTGACTTCCTGCCCGGCTTGACACATTTGCTCACGGCAAAAATCGACCAGACGCAGAAACTATCGCTGCAGAGCGCGAGCTGCCGGTCTGAGCGGGTTAACATGGGCGCCTAAAGGAAACTGGCTGTGCTTCACGACGCTCTTCCGCGGTCTGAACCCGGCGTGAAGCAGCTTCAGAAGTAGATTCACGACACGACGACTTGTATGAGACGTAGACCCCCCTCCCCACACACAAAAAAATATTTTTTTGCAGATCTACACAATTCACGTGGATGACCTATTTTGATGTAAAAACGGTGACAAGTTTGCACCCCTGATATTTAGGTCCATGGGTAGAGCAAAACCTCAAGTTAGAGACCTACGCACTCGTGGTACTGTGAGGCGTTTTGGATAGGCGTGTCCACTAAATGGCCTAAATGTCGATAGGTTACCATCAGCAGTGGGTCAGCCAAACACTACAGCCACTTGTGCATACCTGAGGAGCTGTCGTCTTGGTCTGACAGAATCACCTCTCCCTTTAACAGCTGCTCCAGCTCCTGGGAGTCTGCCACATCCACCGGGCGCTCACCACGCTTGTTGGCCTGGAAGGCATTACCACCATGGCGTAGTAGCAGCTTCACAATCTACATAAAACATAAGGAAGGGAGAGGTTACTTTGCTGTTCAGCAACTGAATCAACAGAACAGCAAAATACTGGATTGATTTTTTAGTTTGACCTTTATTTAACCAACTAGTCCCATTGAAATTGAGCAACACTTTTTCAAGGGAGATCCGGCCAAGAAGAGCATCAAGACAAGCATTTAAGTTGCAGACAAACCACATGCAACAATGTTCAAGAGCAAAAAACAATAAAAAGAAAATCACTCAGCCATAAAAATGACAAGAGCAAAAGACTTTAGTTTGTAAAATTGTAACATAACAGATGTCCTTAACAAACTGCATTCAAACAAATATTTCCACTGAAATGTGATCCTTTTGTCCTGTCCTCCAACATTACTTTAGCTATTTGATTAGTTACAGCACAGTGTCATATGTAAGCAGTCCAATGTTAAGCACATAATGGAGAAGGGTGTGGTATTATGGCCATGACAGGCTAGGGACAACTCAATGAGGTATATGCTGCCTGTATAGCTGTACCCTCGACTCCTGACGATGGTGGTCTGTCTGACAAAATGACTAAAGTTTAAATAAAGTTTTATTCTGAAGAGCATTCCTACATATTTTCTATTTCAAAACACGACTCTTTCCAGAGCTTTCTCTCTTGACAGAATATGAAGCATTTGATTGACTGATGTTTGTAGTCTGAAATCATAGTGGCTGGCTAGTATGACCAAGCCATATTAAACACCACCACAATTACTGCAACAAAATGACAGATGGTCTACATAACATGACATATGCACACTGGGACTGTACAATACAAACTCATCAGAGTTTTTAGTCTTCAGTTTACTTTCAAGTACGATGTTATTATGGCAGAACTAGCTCTTACGTCTTTATGTCCGCTGCTGGAAGCATCATGGAGTGGCGTGTCGTCATCCAGACCCTGGGTGTTGACCTCAGCACCTGCCGCTATCAAAACCTTGGCTACATCATAGTACCCGAGATTACAGGCTTCATGAAGAGGAGTCCAACCTGGAGAGGGCAGAAACAGTGTGAGCAGAGTGAAATATAAAGTAAGTTAAAGAAATATGTCTATATGTAATATATGATGTAATATATGACATACATACAGTCATGCTTGGAAGTTTGTACACAACTCTACAGGGGGCAGTCATTTCAAACATGATAGAAAAATATATCTATCTAAACCTCACATCTTAATCAAGATATCCCAAATACAGAACATGCACAAATAAATGATATACTTGCATCGTTTAAAACTGGTTTATGTAACAAACTCATATCCTTCTGTGCAAGAATATGTGAACTCCTTTAATCAGTAACTTTTGGCCGCTGCTTTAACAGCGGTGACTTTGAGTCTCCTGTAGCCACTGACTAGTCTCTGGCATCGTCCTTGAGGGATTTTCATCCACTTCTCTTTACAGAATGCGGCAAACTCATTGAGGTTTGAGGGCGTCTGGCATGAACAGCTGCTTCAGATCCTGCCACAGCATCTCAATTGGATTTAGGTCAGGACTTTGACTCGGCCAATCCAAAACACTTAAGTTCTTCGTCTTCGGTAGACTTGCTTGGGTTTCAAGTTTATTGTCATATACTTGATAACACTGCAAACATCGTTACCAGTAATGAAATTCTTGGTCTCAGAGCCAACTCAACTTTACTTAGTAAGTAAAATAAGACAAATAAGTAAAAAATAAGTAAATAAGTGATTAAAGAAAAATAAAATAAAACCGTATTCAATTGGTGATAAGGTGCAGAGAACCTTAGTTCTCTTAGGATCATTGTTTTGTTAGCATGGCATTTTCTTCTCAACTTCTCAACTCCAGACGGATGTACATAAAAAGTCATAATGTGTGCAATGATGTCGTGGTTGTTATCCCGATCATATTCAGAGCATATGTGTTGGTGGGGGTATCATAGACACAAACAAAAGTGCCAACGTACCTGCCAACAAGCTTGTTAGAATGGTATAGGACCTCTAAACAATTTTGGTGACCTACAAAAGAGGCTGGCAGAGTTAGCAAACTTTGACCACTACCCGGGGTGTTGTACCTGCAAAGTCTTTGACGTTGACATCAGCTCCCAGGCTTATGAGCTCCTTGACCAGCTTGGCGTCTCCGCGGATGGCTGCCATGTGCAGCGGAGTCTCCCCTCGCTCATTCCTCTTGTTGACCTTGTCCTTCTGTCTGGACGAAGTGCTGCTGGGGACTTTCTTCTGCACGGGGGTCGTTTGAGAGGGGTGGCTGGGAGTAGAGTCTGGACACGAGCAAAGAGCCACAGAGAAACTACTTCAGTAATGCTAACAAAACAGATCCGGAGCAGAAGCAGAGGAGTGGCAGGAGTCTAGTTATTACAAGTGAGCTTGTGACTGGTTATCAGGGTTTGAACTTGCCACTTGACAGACGAGCTCTCCCTTAATAATTCTGCCAACTAAGACACTTTACACAGACTGCTCCGCCAACGGCAACATGAAAGACTGGTTTTACTGGGAACCTCCTGTGTGCATGCGTACTGTCTTGCAACTACTCTGACAGGCTATTACTGTTATTAATGTTCTTGCTTGGTTAAATAAGGGATGATAACAACAAAATGATCACTAACCATCTTTCAACACACAAGAGAATAGCTTGCGCACCATTCAAGCAGACAAATGAAATATTAGCCATTGGCATATTCTCAAACAACCTTGAAGTATTAGAGAGCGTGCCTGTCAAGCCACTCTTGAGCATGACTCATCCCTACAGTAAATATATTGAGGCGTCTTGAGGAGGCGGTAAGGTGAGAGGGCATGCATACAAACCTGGACTGTTGGCAGTCATCTGCATCAGGAGAGCCATCTGTTTGCGTTCTGACAGAGGATATCCAAACAAAAGGTTGGGAGCCTGGGACTTCTTGCCCCCAGCCTCCTTTTTCACCTTCTTCTTGTCTGGTCCATCCTTATCTACAACAAATCCAAGAAAAGTAAAATTTAGAAACGTGGACAGAAAAATACGGTCAGGTTCCTTTCCAACATCATCGGCACGGTGACGCCGTCTTTTCCTCCTCCCCTTGTATCTGTTGAGCTCGCGGAGAAACAGATGACAAGCATGAGGGTTGAAAAGGTTGAAAAAAAAAAAAAAGAGACAGCATTCCCTTATGCCAGCCAAGTGCAAACAGCGCTCCTTGGGCCCCCGTCTCTGTCAGTCAGTTGTTACTAAACACAGACATGCGTGAGCTGTAAGAGGGGGCGGATGCAGGGCGAAAACACACACACGTGCATGTGTGTATGTGTGTGTTGACAGCAGCATAGCGGCGTACGGGGTGACGGGACTTGAAGAGGACACAGGGCTGAGGATCGGGCTGCAGCGATTACCTGCGTATATCCTGCAGGGAGGCACTAATCTCTCTCCCCAGGTCTCACTCGACTGGCCTGGGTCTGAGTCATCTACAGTGCAAAGCAGAGAGGATGGGGAGGGAGAGAAGAGGGAGGGGAGAGCAAGGGGGAGGGTGGAGGGGTGGGAAAGCACTGCATTAACGCTCGCTCTCTCGCCCTCCTCGTCTCACATGTACTCAAATACAGACAGGCACAAAGGCAGACTAGCACAGATGAGTCACGGTGATACAGCAGACAGGAAAGAAGATCTACGGTGGTCAGCGGTGTGATTGCTTCCCTTCTTCCTACATCTGCTCAACACAGGAAATAAGAATCCATATGAAAGGCTGTTGGAAGGCAAAGACCTCCCTCCGTGCTAGTTTGGATTTATAACCTGTGCAACATAGATCACAGTGAATTCAAAATTGAGGGTCTAGGTCTATAATACGGTAGCCTGCTAGGATGATGCAGGACCACACAATGAAAATCATTATGTTGAGCTTTGCAAATCTGCAGGACCTCAAGCACAGTACAAAGCTTCATGGCCTTACAATTGCTGTAATTATAGCTGTACAATACACCAGCCCATTTTTAGATCTATGATCGGACCCAAACATGCACTTAAACTTCTAACAAAATCATAGTAATAGAATATAATCTAGTTAAACAAAACGTGACTAGCCTACGATTAAGATGGAGCTATGGGTTGGGGGCAGCTATTCATCTTCAGCATTACAATAGATCAGATACCAGGAAACCTGCATGAGGTTTTTACTGCCACTTACAAACAAGACAAATGCGACCAATTCCACAGGAACAGTGGAATCTGCTATCTACTATCATAAAGGACCTGTACAACAGTAGCTATCAGTACAATTACCAGATGAAACAATACCAGGTTTTAGCTTTAAAAGATCAGGAGCCCAAGATTTCACAACAGGGACTAGAGGACAATGTAGTCTCATGTTAGAGAAAGGTTTGGGGCTTTCAAATCCATGAATATGATTTTCATTTTGATTTCGAGGGTTTTTCCACTCCCAGTTGAGTTTTCTCATAAAGACCAACTTGATTGAGATCTTGTTATGCAACACAACGGCTGCAACTTCACAGACAAGGTCAGACTCAGATACAGATGCAAAACTAGTGAAAACCCTTTGGCCTTCAGGCCGTCCCAAGAGGACTAGTTCTGCAGCGCCCACAAGGGGGCAGTGTGGGGACATGGCAGGGAGCCAGCGGCGTGGCTGTAGGAGACAGGGGAGGCGTAGCAGCAGTCCTTACCGGTGTCTGAGTCCCGTTCCTCTGTCCGGGGAGGACTGGTAGTGAAGGAGAGCTTGCGCTTCATGGAAGACTTGGCTTTCCCTTCTTTCCCCAGCAATTCACTCCGGTCCAACTTCGGAGTTTTGGTGAATGGGGATAACTTGTCTTTGCTCTGTCAGGGTCGGGACAAAATAAAACTAAAAAAATCAGGCATCTCAAATACAGCAAGGTGTGGCCACATACACAAGGCAGTGTGTGCATCCAAACAATACCGCCATGACTGCGAATACACGAGGCGGTCGCGTTCAGAAAGCTGTGTACACTAGCGGGAACAGGACGACAACAATAGGCCCGAGTTCAGCAAGGGGGTAATATTTCAGATCAGACTGAAGCTTGCTAAAACATGACACTAACATAACGGAGTGCAGATGGTTATGTTACAGAGAGTGGGGTGGCTCTGCAGGGACGTTTTTATGAATAATGATTCTTCCAAAATCTTATTGCCAAGCTATTTAGGGAGCAGCAGGTCAGGAGAAACAATATGAGGTTTCCTCTAGATGCACAGAGAAGCTGTGCTAGCGAGTTAGCTTTGCCCTGACAGCACCATACGGATGTGTGCATCTGCAGCTCAAACGTGCACTACAACTGCCTTGCACTATGAGCGTGTTTATATGTTGATGTTCTCATGTTTCCTTGCAGACATTTTCCTAAAAATCCCACACACACACACAGATGTTAGGCTAGTCAGGCTAGTCACACCACAGGCCTTCGTGCTCGATTCCAAATTGCTGCTCTGACTGCTCATATTTATTCTAGGATGTAACCCATACCCAATACCACTATGAACTGACAGCAATGACAAAAAGACACGCATGAGCAGAGTAACAATAACAAAAAAGATCACATCTGTTCACCTGCACTTCCCTCCCACTTGTTTCAGCGCACTTTGGTTATAGTCTGAGCCTTCGTGTTTTGACACAATTTAGGCATCTCTCCAAACACGCCATCAAGCCGGCTATTTCAGTTTCATTATGTTGTGTCTTGTTGTCATCCATGCTAGCGCTGGCTCAGCCAAGCTGCCATGGGAGACAAGTGGTCTCAGGACACAAGATTACATTTTGTTTTGTAATATAGTTTTTTTTTGTGTTTTTTTTTAATTCAGACACTTGCAGCTTAAGTGTGAACTATCCATGCGTTATTATCAGTGCTATTTTGTGTGTGTGTGTGTGTGTTCATGTGTTTGCGTACCTTCTTCCCCGCCTGCTTATCCACCATGGCTCCATCTCTGTCGCTCCCAGGTTTGGCCATGGTGCGGCACCTGACTAGCTGTGACAGCTACAGCGCAGTAAGTTCATCATGCACCTAAAAAAGACAGGAAACACAATGCTGTGAGCACTTCAACGCTGCCACATCACAGTCTGAGTGGATGACTGGCCCACTGTTTTGACTGGATGTAAACAGAGACGCTGTGCACAAAACAAGAACAAAGGAGATGTTTAGATACAGATGCACTTAAATGTCGACGGCACGCAGAGAATGTTTACTGGCTGCGCTTTCGGCAAACATCTTCATCACAGAGGAAACAAAAGCTAAGCAATGAAAGTCACCTAACCCCAGAGAGGAGTGGCATGATCAAAACAGTTTTGCCACAAAATGGAACTCAGCTCTGTTTCAGGATGTAGGTTGAGTGGATCAGTAATGGGGGAATTTTATTGAAATTTCCATTCCATCTCTCAAGAGACTGACCTTCAACACAGGCAGCGTGAGGGAGGAAAGAACTAGGCAACGCAGCATGAATCACAGGTTTAGGGACTCTCTCAAATAATCGAGCCTGCGCAAATTTAAAAAAACTTTCCTCCTTGTCAGTATGGCATACTACTCAGCGTGACCAAGCATCTCTGTGATGTGGTTTGTGTTACAAGATTAAGATAGTAGCACATGCAGCAGCCTCAATGGGGGTATTGTGGGTGCCTGCAGTGACTGGACAAAGTATAGCACTTGTCAAGTGAAGATAAGAGTTAGGGCTAACACGATTGACGTATGTTAGTTATGTAGTCACATGAAGTTCATTCAAGATTGGATGATCATGCACTTTCTGTGCTTCTTTCTCATGCACTGTTAAATAGCATATCTTGCCCTGTTTCCTCTGTGAAACTCCTTTGAATAGCTTTCCATACGCCAGAGCCACAGGTATCAAGTTGTTCAGCAGCTAGCTGAATCACTGGGACAGCCCCAATACTGAACAGAATCTAACTACAACTTCACTACAATTGTTATTGTTTAACCTTTATCCAAGGAAAGAATGAGCACGATTGCCCTTTTTCAGCATCGCCCTACTTCACATTCATACAGGTACACAAATTCACACCGGCTGGGGGTTAGCTGCCTTGCTCAAGAGCACCTCAACAGCAGTTGTTGAGAAAAGTGAAAGAGTTGCTCATTCACTCTCCCCAACCTGGGGATTCCTTGCAGTCAGCAGCCCACTTCTCTACAGCAGCTATTATTCTTGCAGGCCTGCATATGGGGATAACACCGACAGGACAAGGGCAGCCACGGTGCTCCAATGACAGTCTAGCCATGCTGCTCAGCCAAGGCCAGTGAGAGGTCCATCAGTAGCGAGCAGTAATGTGTAGCATCGGAAATGTGTTGACACTGTAGAAGCTATGTTAGTATTTGCTCGACTGTTTGTTTGGTTTATTATTATTAGTCATTTCGGGTTGTTTATTGTATTCGCTTTTGTATTACAGCTTCTCGATACCTTCGGATAACTAGCAACCAGTGTTGATACTGAATAACGGGAATGGTACTAACAGGTATCGCTGTTCCGACACACAGCCCTGTTGCTCAACCAAGGCCAGTGAGAGGTCCATCATTAGTCAGCAGATAGCCAGTATGCAGCATTGTCATTCAGACAGCTGAAAGGGAGAATGAGCCCACAGTGAACATGTCGGTGTAAAGAGGCTTGCGTATCAGGGGTATTAAAGCAGTATGGACAGCCCGGGACCAGACCAGAAAACAAACGCTGACAGGACTCCAATCTGGCCCAGGGACGAGGCGAGGAGGGTGTGACTGTAATTACAGAGGTATTTGGGCATTCGCCAGTTTGGCATTCGCATTCACTGCATTTCACGAGCAGCTCAGGGCTGCATAAGCCCGTGTGAGCACTGCCATTAACCTTGGGCCGTTTCAAGTCAAGATCAAACCCCTGTCTTGATGACTACTACAGTTCACTGAGACTAAAGCCAGGATTAGTTTGGCACAGGGATCTCGTGCACTGAAACGCTAAATGATAGTGACAATTACCCAGCCCATCTAACGCCAATGAAATATACCGGATCAAACTGCAGAATCACAATCTTTAAAAAGGTTAAGAGACGTAGCCTAACACAGCGAGAGACGTGACACAAGAAACACACTCAGGACAGTCGGTTCCCTCCGTCTTTTTATCAAGAGTGTGGTGAATAATTCAACAGAAAAGGAGAAGATGCTCAAGAGACATAACATCTGTGTGACCAGATCACACAAATCATGTCTGCCTCCCATAGAGCCACATAAACTCTGTAAAGGCTTTCCAGAGGATGACCAAAACATGTCTGTCAGGGTTGGATGTCAATTCACTTTCAAATCATATCAATTCAACCATTTGTAAATAATAGTATTTCTCAATTATTAGATTTAACACAAGATGAGTACCTTTAAAAAGACATTTAACATTTAACAAAATGTTAATAAAATCCACTTCTTGCATTGATTGAACTGAAAGGATCCCGGCTCAACCCGGCGGGCCGGTCCTTCTGAGAAGCAGAGGTCTGTATTTATTTATAACCCTGTGTTCCTGTGCTTTAACTCTGCTGGTTCCTGACTGGCAACAATACCAGCCATTTCCCTGTAGTGATGGAGCACGTTGGCCCTGACAGGAGAGCGGGTGCTACAATGCATGAGCA
>CABFOQ010026439.1:4992-18058 GCA_900660455.1 Gephyroberyx darwinii | reverse complement strand
ACAGTATCAAAAGATGTTGTTATCGGTGATGAATGCATCTAGGTGGTGGTAAGGTGAGGGGTGTTTTGTGGTAAAATCAACTGCTGGATGCAAAGTGGAGACACTCACATACACACACACCTATTGTTTCCCCCACCAAACTTCAATGCTGCCTGTATTGATCTCCACGTAGGCCCTCCGCAGACTTGATCAACCTTCCCTCCCCTCCCAGGCTGTCTAAAATCAACACACCCATCCAGCAACACACACAAATTAGGGTTAGAGCGATACATGTGCTATTATTGGCGGTTTAATCGGATATCGGTCATCCAAAATATGGATGGAGGTTCCTCCTTGACCACGGCGAGTCAATGTGTTTTATCAGATGTCTGACCAGAGAAATGATTCCAGCGTGGTGTGGGAGGATTTTATTCAAGTCTGTAAAACCTGCAGTGAAAGCTGCCTCCTCCTGCCTTAAGGAGCTGCTACCCCACCTAAAATTATTTCATTAGTATGGCTTTCAATGGAGAGTTTTAGTCTCACATGATGGTCTAAATGCTGTTTCAGCAGCTTGACAAAATATTAGGGAAAACGCTGAATATTTCTTGGCATGAAACCAGTCCATTTTAAACATATTGAATAGTGGCACAAAATATCAGCATCGGCATCAGCCTTAGAAAAAGCCGTCAGTCTAACGCTAACACAAATACACACATGCACACACACTCCATGCCTCCGTGAGAGTCATTGCCCCCCTCTCTCAATAGTCTCCTCCAGGGGGTGGTAGGACAGAACCCCTCCCTCTTTAATCTCGTCAACTCATGTCAGAC
This sequence comes from Gephyroberyx darwinii, assembly GCA_900660455.1. Lineage (NCBI taxonomy): Eukaryota > Metazoa > Chordata > Actinopteri > Trachichthyiformes > Trachichthyidae > Gephyroberyx > Gephyroberyx darwinii. Next base: position 17,249 of record CABFOQ010026439.1, on the reverse strand, counting down.
ACCGGTCTGGATACAACCCTATCTGTGAGGCCTGTAATCCACAGCTAAGACGTTCCCACTCTTGAGGACACACACACACACACACACACACACACACTACGAGGCAGCCAGTCACACACTCACAAACGTACTTTAAAAAAAGGGGTAGCTGGTTGTTGTTTCACTCAAGTTGTGTTTCAATGCCGGAACCAAACATGATATGAAATTGAATTTGAACAAGGGAGCACCGTCATAAACATACACCAGCATGCTGCAAAAAAACAAGCCGAACGTAGACACAAATGGATGCATTAAATATATTAAACAGGACTGAAAGTAAAATTGGTCCTACAATACATATATTGCCATTTATTATCTAAAAGGTAAAAAGGGAAGTAAAAAATGAAAGGCATCTTTTCTCAACTAATTGTGCTATTTCAGTCAATCAATCAATATATCAGTCAATCAAAAATAGAAAGAAAGAAAGAAAGAAAGAAAGAAAGAAAGGTCACAGGGGTATTTTACTGTTTTGTGTATGACATCTAAGTCCTTGACAGACAGCGATCATCAGGACAGACAGCAACAGTCCATTTCTGTCTGCCAGGATCATACGTGTGTGCATGCATGTGTGTGTGATTTCTGAGGTGATGTTCTTAAACTATATTTGAATGAAAACATTCAGTTATTTAAAAAAAATGCTATTTTTCACACTTAAAATAATTTTCTGGGATTTGCATCATACAAATGTTTGATGAAAATAGCGTAATCTTTTAAGAATATCCTAATGGCATATGTGGTAATATATTTCCACAAATTGAAAATAACATAATCCAAGGAAAGCATGTAGCTTGAACACATGATAGAGGTTAGAAAACATCCAACATGATGAGATTCTTAAAAAAAAATAATTCAATTTTTAAACAAGACTAATTACATAATCAAAGTGGTGCTCAAAAGAATAAAACACAGAATAATCTGGAGCTGGGCATGCAGAAAATTCCTGAATGTCTTCAATACAATTTGCTGTCAAGCCATTAAATCAATCACCGTTCCAGGGAACAATATGTCCCATTATCATTCAGATACATGCAAAACGCCATGAAAGAAAGAGCGAGAAAGATAAAAAGGCACGTCGGACAAGGCACCCCTTGCTCATGTCTCGCTTCAAAGAGAGAGAGAGAGAGAGAGAGAGAGAGAGAGAGAGAGAGAGAGAGACGCAGGGTGCAAGACCCACACGGTGTAGTTCCAGCCAATTGCATTCCAGAGAAGTGACCATGGCCAGTGATAAACAAAGCGCCATAGATCATTCCTCTCACACACGGAGCCTGGCGCTGGAGGAAGCGGGAAGGGAGGACCGACGGAGAGAGAGAGAGAGAGAGAGAGAGAGAGAGAAAGGGAGAAAGAGAAAGACGAGATAGAGCTCACCACCTATGCATCTGCCCCCGCTATCCTCTGATGCTACATTTTGAAGCCTTTTTGCATTTGGAATGCCATTAAGTCAGCCGCCGGTGCGCGCCTGCAAAATTTTTCCTGTCTATGACAGAGAAAAGAGGAGAGAGTGAGACAAACAGAGAGGGAGGGAAGTGTTGCTTCCTTCTCCCCCTGCCACTGTGCCCGACGCGTGCTATTCGAAAAAAGCCCCGGTTAAAACCGCCTCAAATTGATCCCATTTCCCTCAGACAAAAAAAAAAAAAGGGCATTCAACACTTACCCCACTCCCCGAGACAAGACTCATTCAGTGTTCATTTGAGCACGGTGTGCGTCACAACAGAAACCTCAGATATTTCTCCAAAACAGATGTGCAAAGAGGAGCAGTGAGGTTCTCCCTCTTTTGTTTGTGAGCCTGCCTGGGTAGGTTTCTCTATTTGCATCAGCCTGCTTTTTCGCAGCTTTGAAGCAGGTGGATGACAAAAAACATCAATCTCTCTAGGCACATTGTGTGGCATGCACGCTTTGACACACTCCTCTCACCAGCTATATACAGTATAATCACAAATTCATATTCCATCCTCAGAGCTTGAGGAATGAATGTGCGCTGAAAGGAAAGCGAAGGACAAGCGCGCATTGTCGGAGTGTGGCAAAAGAGACTGCTTTTGTAGTAATCATGTTTTGATTGGATTAGAATAGGAATTTGCTGTATCTCTGCAGTTCCATTTGCCACATGTTGAGGCAATTCTATGCAAACTGATACTGGGAGAGAACATTGTGCTGATGGATTTCAGCTAATAAAAAGACGTTAAATGTGAGCCATATTTGTAACGTGTCCATATGATTTATTTGGTCTTCACACCACCATATAGCATTAATTAAGTCCCCGTGAATAGAAACGTTTACTCTGGATTGCAAATGACCTTAACACATCGCAGCAGGTCTTTCAATAATAGCATGTAGTATCTGAGTGTAAATATTTTTGCTAAATTATGAGTCCCATGGAACATGATTAATGTACATAAACATAATTTCATTTTTGACATGTAGTAAGATGCCCTATATTGGAACAAGAAAACATCTTCTCTGCTTTAGGCTACAGGTTACCTTGCACTATGTGCCTGGATTAAGGTGTGTTTTGAAGAAATGTCCAAAGGCACTGTAACGGTAGAATGCAAATCAATTTATTCAAATAATATATTTTGTCTGCTCATAGGATAGGATAAGAATGTGACATGTCAGAGGTGGGCTGCATCCGAGGAGGGCTTTTGCTCAGCTGGTTGGTTTTGCCTGTCCCGTTGGAGTGGGGCGTCTGCCTTTGTAGCCATGTTGTCAGCCTGAGAAGAAATAAGAAGTAACATTTTAATTTATAGCTTTTGAGCACTTGATACAATATCATTTTAGTTTAACTGAATTGATTTGACTGAAAACAAGCATGAAGAGTGAAATTGAGTCTTACTTTAGCAGATACCCTGTTCTTCCTCCTGAATATGCTGGATAGCCAGGAAAAGCAGCCGCAGCTCTTCTTCTTCTTGGTACTGGAACTCTGTGCCCCTGTAGGTTCGACAAGTGGAGGTGTGATTTCCAGTGTCAGACAGGGCAGAGCCTTGCTGCCCTTAGCCTCATGGGGCAAATCTATAGGAGCTTCAGCCTCCTGAGGTAGGCTGGTTATAGCCTCAGCCTCCTGGTGCAGGGTGTTTGTTGTCTTGTTTTCTGCAGGCTGGATCTCCTGTGATAGGATGGATGGGGCTGGATCATGGACATCTTCCATAAGACTGTCCTTTACAGCTTCAGCCTCCTGGATGGGTGGAGGTTGATCAGCCTGGTTATCCTTAGCCTCATGGGCCAGGTTTGATGGAGTCATATCCTCCAAGTTCAGGATGGCTTGTGCCTTGTTGTCTGCTGCCTTCACAGCTTCAACCTCCTGGATCGGGCTTGACAGAGCCTTACCCTTAACCTGGATGGCTGGAGCCTCTGACTCCTCAAGGGAGACGGGGAGAGCCTCCTCAGTGGTGGAATCATTGTCAGGTCCACATTCATGCTTATGAAGGACACTGACAGTGCTTTCAGCAATGGGCTCAATCCATCCACAAGAGTTGAACATTTCCTCCTTGATGATACAAGGGCGTTGTTCTTCCTCCTTCTCCAAGTCCTGGAGCAATAGCATCAGTTCAGAATCATCAGTTTTGACTAGTGGCTCCCATTCATCAAGATTATCTTGAATAAGCCCATTGGGTGGAGCGGAGTCACTAGTTGATGAGGAAGCATACATGTGCTTTTCGGCAATTTCCTCCTCCTCCAGGTACGAGAGGAACTGCATCATTTCAGAATCAGTGCTGACTATTGGTTCCCATTCTTCAAGATGGTCCTGAATTGGCCCATGCGGTGTGGAGCAGTCATCCACGAATCTAGAGAGATCTGATAGAGCAACATCCTCACCAAATCCCTCCTTCTCCAAGTCAAAGAGCATCATGTCAGAATTGGCTTTGACTACTGGCTCCCACTCATCAAGGCAGCCCAGAGTAGGTCCATGTGGCAGGAAGCAGTCAGCCATAAATCCAGATATGTCAGAAGAGGGAGTATAGAGGTACCTCTTTTCAGCTACCTCCATGTGGTAGTCATCATCAAAACCTGTGTCGGAGTGCTGGAGCAGTCTCAGTCTCTCAATGATTTCTGTGTCATCGGTCATTTGAGCCACACTGGATGGAGCCTCAACAACACTGAGGAGGTTGGATGGAGCCTCAACATCCTTGGCTGGATGGATGGATCCTCCAGCATTTCCTGAAGCTGTATCCTTGGTCATGAGACAAGGTTCTTTCTTTGAGGGAGTATGGTCTCCATTCCATGTTGATGGAGCTGTGCTGGCTATCGGGTCCCATACATGAAGGTTTGCAAATCCACAAGTAGATTTGGAGCCTAGATCAACAGCAGACCCAGATGACGAGGCACAGTCCTGCTCAGCAATCACTCCGGAGTGACTAGAGGCTTCAACATAAAGGTATTGCTCCTTTTCAAGGACTTTTGCAAACATGTCGTTGATGCATTCATGGCAATCGTCATTAAGGGCATTGAGTTGAGTGACCATTTGCATTGATGCTGAAAGAAATGCAATGGCAACATCTTAACATAGCAAATAACAAGAAGAAGCCACCTGATGTAGCTTAATTCAAGGTCAACATACTTCATCATTGCAATCATTTAGCAGACACTTTTATCCAAAGCGTCGTACAAAGGTACTTGACACTATGTGGGGATCCAAGACCCAGAAACTGAGAGTCTCATGCTCTACAGACTGAGCTGTCCAGGCCGGTCATCATAGTTTAAACAACCTATTTGACTTTAAATTTACAATGCAGACCAAAGGAAAAACTACACACTAATGCAAATCCTTCAACACCAACAGTTAGGCTACCCTGGCTGGCTGTGCCTCATTTATCTGTTCAGCAAAATCCTTTGTGTTCATCCTATCATGTGAAATAATAAAATGAAAACGACAAGTGACTTACCATGACAGAAATCACGCTCCATGTTTGCCTTTCTATTTCTCTTTCTACAGATGTTGTTAATGTTTGTAATACTATGTGATATTTCTCTTTCTCAGTTGGCAAGTGAAGCCAGGGATGACAACCTTGAGTCTGTGTCTTGTGTTCTACTCAATAGCAGCCATTATGACATTGACATTCTAAATTCTGAGCTCACAATGCATTCTGTCAGGCTGCATTTCATTAGTTCATATCATTAGATGCCTTTTGATGCTTTGATGCAAAACATGTCTCAATTGGTATATGGTTTATAACCTAAACATACATATTAATAAACATGAACATGAATACTTGGACTTTGTATTAAGAAACCTGTATTTTTAGCGGGAAAGCAACTTGATTATTTAATTGCTAATTCCGGTTGCACTGTTTTAGGCTACAAGTTATCTCAGTCTTCTCAGTCTTATCTCAGTCTTCTCTTTTTCCAGAGTTTTCTAGTTTGGTCATATTTTCAACATATTCAGGCGTGCTTCACAACAGTGGAATTTACTATGGCATGGCAGCATCTGGAGATAGGCATCATGGCAGGGAGCACAATTTCCCCCTTAGCTTTCACTATGGCAATAGAGGTAATCATGAGGGCATCAAATTGAGTGGTAGGTGGGGAAAGACTACTGACCACCAACTAAAATCTTCAAATCCAGGAAATGAAATTACAATTTAGAAATGGTATGGAAATGGAAAATGCACAGGGACCCTATACCTTCCCCATTTTCGTTTACATCTCTCCCCTTTGGGCATTTTTTACATCTAATGACCTGAAAGTTTCATTTTACAATGCAGCATCACAATTTAGGGAAAAGTGTGATAATGTGCATCAAATGGGCTCTACGTCAAAAGACCACAAGTAATGTGACATGAGACAAAGACATTCATCCTTCAATCCATCTGTCCATTCATTCATTCATGTGGGGTTACATTGCACATGGAGAGCCTCAAGTCATTTCATGTAAAAAAAAAAATACCCAGAGGGGAGAGAGAGCATGAGGAGAGATGGAGAAAGAAAAATGGATCCATGACTGGGATCCGTTGGTATTGACACGAGTTTGCACTGAATTTATCATTCTTACTTTTATTGTATCTATTTTAAGTCAACCTTGTTTTATGGTACACAAAAGAAAAAACACAACTTGTAAATGTACTTGTTGTTGTTGGCACCCTTGATAAATATGCTGTCATTGTTGAACCTGGCATAGATTGAAACTTGACTGAGGGATGTGAGTGTTGGGGGTTGGTTTGTAGTATGTTAGCCGACATTGTTTGCTAGTAGAATGCTAGCTGGTATATTGATTCTTTAGAATGCTAACTGATGCTGGTTGCTAGTAGATATCACCTCACGACTAAAACTTATGAAATTTGGAAAGATATAAATATCATATCTGACAGGAGTTGCGTAACGTGATAGTTTAGACATTGTTTAGACACAACCCTGTAGCATTTAGATTAGGTGGCTAGTGAATGGTGCTGCCTGTCTGATGGCCCTGTAGATTTATGACGGCATAGCCTGATGTCCTCTATAGTCAACATTTGTGGGTTACTGCATCATTCTTTCTGACATCTGAATCGGGCTTCTGTGTGAATGCTCACCCTGGGTTATGGCACAAAGGATTTACCATCAAATCAAAACACATGATAGTGTATTTGGTAAATGTAACCTGCTGTCACATCTGAGGTGATACTTTAGGAAAATAATTTGACTTTGCTGAAGATATCCATCTCTAAGTCATCTTTTCAGGCATAGATTCTCTTTTTCCAGAGCACCGTGTGCATCAACCCATGCAGTTAATAGAAACCTGAGACTATGTGAGCAGCTACTATTAAAATCAAATCATGGAGGACTACTAAAAGGAAGGAGAGAGAAATGCAAATGTAAATAAAGCTTTATTTGCCGTTTAATTGTCACTGTTCCGTGATAGTGCGCTTCCCCAAAAGTCATGCACTGGGGTGCTTTTGGTGAGAAATAATGACAAATGAACCCTGTCACAAAAGCAGTTTTTGGTGACAGGTGACATTATTATTTTTTTTTTTAATCAGGAGGCACATAACTGATTATGTTCCTGTGGCAGCACGAAGAGGAGCAAAACGGGGCATGTCATCAGGCAAGTGATTAATGCTTTGGTGAATCTATTAGTCAAGTTTTTGTAGATTGTATTGTACATATTACATGACAACCCAAAAGTGAAACAAAGTGTGAAAATACAAACAGCGATACAATGATACAAATTATTTACATAGAAAGCCAAACATCTCGACAACTGTCGTAACATAGACCAGAGGTTTCCAGCCCAGTCCTCCAGTACCCCCTTGTACTGCAGGTTTTCGCTCCAGCTCTACTCAGGCACACCTGAACCAATTAAGGTATCATGAAAACGTGAAGCCTCGGTGTCAGGTGTGCCTGAGTAGAGCTGGAGCTAAAACCTGCAACACAAGGAGGTACTTAAGGACTGAATTGGGAACCACTTCAATAGACTATTCCAACTTTCACAGTCGAATTTACCACTTTGTTGGGTCGTGCATGTTAAATTCACGTCGAAATAGCGATATTTACGACAGCATTTGAAGGCAGCCGTGTGACGTTGACTGTTTTGTTTTTCATGGCGGGAGGCAGCGGTGTCTCTTCGACATATGACTTTCTTGAAAAATATCTCTTTTCAGCACCCTTACCTACGCTATTTAAGCTATTAACTATTATGTAATTGTTAATGTTTACTTTAGGCTACACTGGTGAGTGAAAGTTGTTTTTTCCATCGTAAATTAACTGCTAGTCAAAGCTATCCTGCCAGACTCGCTTAGCTAAGGAAGTTGACGGTGGATATCAATGATGGAAAGTTTATTGGTGAGAGAAAACCCTCTACTTTTACCTCTCAACAAGGAGAAAACAGCGTACGACGGATTTATCACAGTCCAGGTAATTTACTGTCACTGTCACCTCCACCTTATTCCAAAATCCAAAATCTGGCAACGGATGTAATGTCTCCTTGCTTATCGACAAACATACATAACATTACCTTTAAGAACATAACTTAAAAGCTTTTCCAAATAGCGAGGAGGCTCTAGTATATTCGGCATCCACAAAGAAGCACTTATTTTAACAAAAAAATAACTTTTAGAAGTGATTCACATTGCTCGCTACCGCCATCCGCTGTGTATAACGTTATTACGATAACGTTGTTAACGGAAGAAGAACGTGGGAATAGCAGGCGAACCAATTGCAAAAGGGGGATTTTATTGAATTAAATTCTTCTTCGTGTATCCGATGCATGCCGAATTGAAGAGTGGCCCTTATGCTTCAGGGAACGTCTTAAGTTATGTTCTACCAGGTATATACCTTTCTTGATCATTAAGGCAACATTACATTGGCCGAGTTTTGAATGGAGTTTGGTGTCCCGTGCTCTCTATACGACAGAGCTGCCGCTAGCTAACGTTAGCACCCTGACTCGCGCAGACTAGTGCATTAGTAATATTGCTGTTGTCTTTAATGTACAGTACTTTTTTTTCACACAGGAAAGAGACTTCAGAATGAGAATACTGCTACCACCAGATCACCAACTCAAACGGGCCAAGTACAAACATATCTTCTCCATTGTTTACAAACTTTTTTTTTTTTTTTTTTAATAAATACTTCTGATCTATTTTATAAGTTGGTGATTGATCATGTGATGTGCTTGTCTTTCACTTGGTACCCCAAGTCAGTTTAGGCAAGTAGGCCTTCGGTGTAATGAAGAGTATACAGACCCATATTATTATTATTATTAATAATATAATAAACAATAAGGATGGAGAGGTCACAGTACATTCACATCTTCACCAGCACAACCGTCTTCACAGCTACCATGCTCATGTGTTCGTGACTATTTTTCTTGCTCTTAACAGTGACATCTATCTAACTTGTCCTTGTAGGCTGCACTGTTGTTGGCAGTTAAAACACCTGTTGTGCGGCTACGAGCACATCGTGAAGCAGGTAAGGTATAAAGACCAGGCCGACCGATGTGTTGCATTGTTCTGTGTGTTGCATTGCACTAGTTTGTGTTGTGCTGGTGTGTGCTACCTCTGATGAGGATCAGGGTGATGGTGCTGTAGTATTTATTTCTTTATTTTTTGCCGCGCCCTTTTGGCTGTCTCTGTTAGCGGCATCCTGCTTTGCCTAGCCTTGCTTTCTGTCACCCATCAGGTCTGCCTCACACAGAAGCAGAGAAAAATATTTTTCACTGTTTAATTAACATCGCCTGGAAAATGTCCCTATTTGTTATGTGGCCCCTCAGGGTTATTTGGATGAGATTGATATTTCACCCCGGGCTGCAAAGTTCATTATTTTCACAGCCTTTAAGCTATCATTAATTATTAAAGTTGGTGGCAGCCCCCATTAATCACAAACACTGTTTGATTTGAATGGCTGGCTAGAGGAAAAAAAATAGACACTGTCACTTCATTATCCTCCCATTCAAGGATGTCTTTTCTCTCTCGTTTGACTTCACACAGAGGCTGCAGCACTCGGCTGATCTTGTCAGTTTCATTCTGGAGTTGAAGACGGTCTTGGTAAGGAGGAGAATGACACGGTAGTTAGCACGGTCACCTTGACATTGTTGGTGTATGAATGGAAAGTAAATGGGAACCTTCAGGCATTATCAATAGCCATGATTGTGAGCAACACGTGTACATGTATACCTTGTTAGATTAATGAAAACTGTAATGGCCTCTGTGTTCGGCACCAGACCGGTTTCGTTGTCTCGTCCTGTCTGATTTATGTTGCAGGCTTTGAGTAGAAAAATGCTGATACAGAGTGATGAAGTCGTGATATGATGTGCATAGTAATCTGGGTTTGAAAAGAGCTGTTTTCTGTGCCGTTGCAGGAAGTAGCCCTGAAGAGCTGTCCTGAGTGCCGCTCCATCCCACCTCCACAGTATTACTCCCAGCTCATCTCTGAGATGGAGGCCCTCGGCTGGGACAAGTAAGTGGGCCGCTAGGAGCACTAACATTGGCTGCGTAACCAGGGCTTTAAATGAACTCCAGCCACTTGTCAAATGCTGGGAAAGTTTGGCTGTGACCACTAAGTCTGTCAAGTCCTTTTGTCACTTTGGCAGGTAGCCTACCCGTGTTGAGTTTCTATATTAATAACTACTTTGGCAGCTAATTGCCTTGGCCGTGGCTGGTGAATTCACTTCCCACTGTGGCTGGTTGTAATTTGGTTTTTTGCCCTATATATGGCAAATATATATAACTATTATGGCCTCCATATGTAAAACATTGCATAAAAATCTGTGTGTTCAGTCTGAAAAAGGTCTTGAAATATATTTTCTAAATTTAAGTCTTTAGAGTATTAAATACATTTTTAAAGTGAAAAGTATTAAAAGGTCTAATTGTGTTATTGCACCATGCAGTGACAGGTTTCTTTCTGCTATATCTTCACTCTTTGATGAATACAGAGCAAGATTGTGCAAAACGTGCATCTTCACTTACTGTGTGATAATGAAGAGCTTTCTTTATAGTGTGAATGCAAATGGCAACAGTAATGTTGCTTAAATTGGGCTTACAGTGAAAAATCACCTAATTATCAAATAATTATTGTTTCCTAATGTACAATATGATAATGCGCCTATACCCACTTGCATGATCCCAAGATACTCTTGAAACAAATTTGCCGACAGAATTGCTTGCTGGTGGAGTGTGTTTCACTGTGAACTCCACTCCACATATCAACTGGTTTTTCCTGGTCACTGTAGGTTGAAGTGGTAAGATCACTGTAGGAATGGTGATAGCCAAAATAAGGCTGTTGGAACCAATTCATGAGCCTTACGATAGAAATTGACACTATTGGAAGTCATTAAATGATGCAAGTGTGCATGTAAAAGGCATATAAAAATATTGTTTCTCACATTTTCCCGTATGAAGTCAGATTAAAACACATAATTGAGCCGAGTTATGCGGGGAGAACCCAGTCCGCTGCATAAAGCCACTATATGGATCATAGCCTTACTTGCAGTCTAAACACATATTGGAGACCCTGCAACAACATAACTCCACATTAACAAATGGCTCTTAATGGCCTCCTTATTTTTAGTTATTGAGTTATAGTTAAATCCAGGTCACATTTAATAACTCTCAGCCCACGAGTGGCGACAGGCCCCGCTAATACCGCCGTCTCCACTTGTCAGGAAGGTGGGGGGGGTGGAAGATCTATTCTCCCCCAGCTCGGATTAGGCCTTGACTACTGCTCTCATTTTCCACTTTCCTATTAATGACCACAGCTACAATTATGATATTAGCAAAATGCAAATCGCTCTAATTGAAGACTCTCAGGTTTTAATAGTGGGGGGTGGGGGGGTGAAGGTATGCTTTAAGGAGGAATATCATTTCAGTGTCGTGTTACGGTTAGGAGGCATTATACACAGTGGGCCTCAATCTCCAAAGCACTTGAGATTCGCTTAGCGTCTTAATTGGCATGGGCCGTGGTAATAGCCGCCAGGGGTTTTCAGTTGTAATGCTGTCTGTTGATTGGGCCAGGTAAGAGAGTCAAGTCTCCCTCACTCTCTCTCTCTCCTTCCTATTTTTGCATTTGAGAGTGTGGTCATTTTAATTGGCTGGAGATGATTAATGGAAAATGAGGTCAAATAGCTCAGCCACTGTCACTTGGTGGCCCCCAAACATAGCCCTGGAAGAGCTGGGCCTCATTACGGGCACAGCTAGCACGCCGCGTTCGCCACCTCTTTGTGTGCCTACAGAGCATCGTCTCTTCACAGTGCCTTGTCACAGTGTCTTGTCACAGTGTTCTCACTCTGCCGCGCTATCTTGCTGACTTTGTGACAGCAGGGCTCTGTCGGGCCGAGCAGGTCCCGGGCCAGGGGATTACACTGTCTGTAACATGGGAATTTTTTGTGTGTGTGTTGCATAATCAGGCCAGCTAATAAATCACCTCTATAAGTAAATGATGTAAATACAATCACAAATGGTATTGGGAGTTATGGAGTTACATAAGTAATGAGTATGTCCTGGTTAGACCGGAAACCAGGCTAATGAATATATAGGTGTCTGTGTGCTTTTTTTTTTTATGAGATTAGTTTATCTATTTTTTTGTTTTTGAACAAAGTGCGTATGCCCTTGGTCTGCACGTATGTGTGTGTGTACGTGTGACTTGCATCGTCCTCTATTTCCTATATCATTGCTCACCAATCCCTTGGATACCTTGTGTACGTCATCATTTTGCAGTTGAATTACTCATGCAACACACACACACACACACACACACACACACACACACACACACACACACACACACACACACACACACACACACACACACACACACACACA
>CABFOQ010026438.1:3848-15982 GCA_900660455.1 Gephyroberyx darwinii | reverse complement strand
TCTCTCGCACACACACACACACAGTGTAACCGGGCATCAGCTGATGCAAGGTTACACTGTGTGTGTGTGTGTGCGAGAGAGAGACAGAAAGAGACAGAGAGAGAGCGAAATGACAATGAGAGCTCATGAGACGAAGCAAGAGAATACTTCCATCACAATACATCTAATCTTTAGCCGATTCAAGGTTACAATTGTGGCTTTTGCATGGCAGCACCCCTCACTCAAGATGCCTTCCCGTGAGCCTGCACGCACTCCATCACCAAAATAATTGTCATTTAAAATTAAACCAGTGGTGATCAGATTGTCCAGTTAGTATTTCTCACTTTTCGATTTTTCTTATTTTTAACATAATTAATGGATTGTGTAGGCGGGATTATGTTCAGGTACATATTAGACATTGTGATAATATTATTCTGTTGTTACACTATGGTGCATGCATTTATTTTTACGGTACTGAGACTGCAGTCGGCTATTTAACAGGACTGTTTGGGAAGGTAAATCACAGATTTATTTCGCATACCCCCTAGATCGATCCACGTACCCCCGGGGGTACGCGTACCCCACTTTGACAATAGTGGCTCTATAACATCCCACCAGTCTGCATATTGAGGATGGCAGAGCCCATTAGTGCTCTATATCCTTGTTAATAGCTTCTTATTAACAGTAACACCTTGCATGGTAGTTTTTACATGAACTTTATTCACAAATCTCTATCCATTATACCTTATCAAAAAGCCTGTTTAAACTAAATAAATCTTTATTCACACCATATTAGACTAATTAAACCAAATAAACCAAAGCAATCAAGTAAATTCAAGTCATTATGGCAAGTCAGTTGTAAAGTTCAAGGAGCTAAATTAAACACTTTTTTTAAACTGCGGGGATGTGTTAATTAATATGTTCACACAAATTATGAAAATGCACGCACAAATTAATGAAAATTAACCAAAATGAGGTAATGATATGGATCTTGTGGGCTCGAATTAACCAAAACAAGGGAATAAGGTCTCTTTCATGCACATGCAATGCCATTTTTGTGTCCTCGATATGCTAAATTGTGGCCTCTTTATTCTCCTGTGGCCACCCCCACACTCCCAATACAGCCAAAAATAACAAAATCTGAGAGGCACGATGAAAAAGATAACATTAAAATGCAATGCAAAAGAGTTCTACCTCAGAATAAGTGACTATTTAATTTTACACCACGGACAGATGTTCCATCCAACAAGTTATTACACCAACAACAAATGTGTCCATTTAGTGTCCATTTGGTCTTTTATATTCCCTCTGTCTTTTCCTCTTTTAATCAACAACTATGATTTCTGACCATGCCAGTACTTTTCAAACTCAGTTTACCCATCTTTTTATTTTGGGAATAGATTTTAACCACCTTTTTAGGCTGACATGCATCTTTATTAGGTAAATTTATAGTGTACAGCATGGGAAATGTTAACAAACTGATTTAAGTAATATAAAAACATGGCATTTTAAGGGGAAAATGTATTTAAAAAAACATATCTGATAACTGATAAATGGTTGTTATATTTTATATTGGTGGTGGCCTTACGATGATCACCGACTTTATAAACCCTGCATACGTGACACCACATTCATTTAGTTATCCTGTAAAAACATATATATATTTTTGAATTTAACTTTAATATGAAAATGCTCGGTGGCTCTGAAGTGCAAAACAAGTTAACAAGTCAGAACATATCACACTGCAAAAATGACAAATTATAGTAAAATCTCATCAAATGTTAAATGCCAAATAGTCCTCAGGGACGCTGGGGAGCTCCACAAGGACTAGAGGGATTCAAGACCATGGACAGCACCCATTTGGCCGGGGAGCAGTGGCCCTCTCCCCACCACTCCATTACTGAGCATATGAAGTAGATGCATCGACGGAGAGTGCAGATCTGGCCAATCAATCAGTCCTCGTCACCACCAATGAATGTTCTGCATAGTGGTCAGGGAGAAGGTCCAGACGACGCTGAAGACGGGTTTGATTAAAGAATCTCACAGTGCCTGGTCACGCCCCATTGTGCTGGCACCTAAGACGGATGGGATCCAACAACCCCCCCAAGGCCCCCTGCCCAGAGCTGGTCCTGGTAGCCCCAGATTCTGGACTGACACCTCAGAGACGGGTCTTGGGGGCGGTCTTGTCCCAGGTGGTGAACGGAGATGAGCACCCCATCACTCACTGGTGTTTTAATATCCAAGTACAAGGTTACCTGTCATAGCAAGTAGCCACAAGATGATGTTGAGTCCAGAAACAAGGATAGGCACTCAAGGCTTAACTAGTGAAAGAATACACAATATGTCAAACTGTAAGAACCAATGACATTTTATGTTAAAGCCCCAATCTGTAACTGTTGAAACACTAACACTCTACTATTGGTTTTGTTTGCATGATGAGTTATTGGATTGAAGGCAGTTTTCCCTGAGCTTTTGCTACAATGATGGCTCAACAAGAGCTTTACATGTGTTTTTAGGCTGTGAAATGTTGGTTTACATCGGCCATTTTTGTTAACACTAAACAGATATTTTTGTTACAATGGGGTCAAACTCTTCAAGACATGTCAATCAAGGAGTTATCAAGGAGTGTTGATGTGCTTTACAGGATACAGTACTGTTGTGGATTCTTTTAAGTTGGGAATGAGACAAGTCTAATGACACTTAGACACACTGGTTATTCTGTCAGCTGACGTTTATTCTGCAGATTACACTGGTCATGCATACAATGTACCTGTGCTCTCAATCAACACTTTCTTGTGAGGTACATTTATACCAGAGAGTTAAATAAATGTTCTGTACTGGATAACATGGTTGTTTAACTAACCTTGGATGAGAACAGATAGGAGGGGGAAAACATTAGATGTTAGAGAGATCATATTGACTTTAGAAGGACCGATGTCTATGTCACATGGAGTTTGTCTAGTTTCTCAGAAAGACCCAATGACACCAGGAGATATTTAATATTCCATTACAGTACATCCAGTAATTTCTACCTCCTCTAACCAAAATGTGGCTGTTTTTTTCCTTTTTTGTGTGTGTTTTTTAGATCAACAGCCATCATGTTACATTCCTGCGAGTCTATTATCATTCCAATAGATCCAGTGGATCTCTGCCAGGCTTGGTGGTATCGAATCCTCCAGCCCTTGGTCCTCTTGAGAGTGGTGACTGGCTGCTGTCTGGCTGCAAATTCTGCTCTCTGAGCCACTGGCTAAACATGTTCACACATTCAATGTGCTGTGTTCGCAGCCACTCCGGTGTAGCCAGACAGAAAATTGGCTCTGCTCAGCCATGCCTGAAACGGTTCAAAATTTGAGATGCACCCAAAAACATAAGCCTCGAGGCCGCCTGTCCCTTCCATGTCACCCAAGCAAGCCAGGCTTTTATTGATTTGTGGTATTATCCTTCATACTTAACTGGACATTTGTGTGACAAGTGTGTATAAAAAAAAACACCCAACCCCAAAACTAATATTCACATTTAGGCACGCACACACACACACTTAGAGACAATGTCAGACAACCCTTATCCTCTCCTTTCAAGTAAGCCAACACACTAGGTGAGACTAAAGCCCTCTGTTTGGATATTAACACACACACACTGTATGTTACAGCGTCAAGCCTTGACAGCCTTATGGGCACTTAACACACACACACACACACACACACACGCGATGCACACATATACAGCCAAGTGAACACATGCACACACACACACACACATACACACCCACACTTCTCAGATGGTGAAGCCGCTGTGCCAGGCTTGCGTGGGCTGTGCAGCCTAAAGCTGTTTCTGCTCTACCAGGCTCCGTCCAATTCTCAGCCCTTTCCCTCTCGTTGCCGCATCCATCCAAAGCAGTGTTTACTCAAACCTCCGACTTCAAAAACACACCAGTTGAAGATTTACCTCCGTGTCAACATTGCATCTGGAATTTGTGAGGTGACATTTTTACAGTATTTCTGCTATTTACAAGTTATTTATCCAGGGAAAGTTGACTAAGCACCCTGCTTCACATTCATACAGCTAAAAACACTCACACTGGGAGCTACCTAGTGCAAACACAGCCTTCTATTGGTGGCCACTGAGCAGCACCACTGGAGCAACTGGGGGGATTCAGTATCTTGCTCAACAGTAGTTGTTGAGGGAAGGGTGTTACTCATACACTTTCCCCGCTCACATTTTCCCAGCATGGTTTTGGGATTTGAGCTGGCAACCTTCCTGTCTAAGCTACCACTGCTGTAGTATAAAGAGACAAGAAAGGTGGGGGGGGGGTTATGAGGCGTTCCAAAGGTTGGGAGTTGGATTTGTGCAGGAAATCCCTGATCTAGAATCTGTTTGAGGATATCAGTTACGGGTATATATTAGGGCTGTGCGTGTGTGTTTTTTTAATCACAAACAAAATATATACAGAAGAACTTTTTTGCTGATTTTTCAAACCACATCAGAAACAAATTATATACAGAACTACTTGTTAATAGTTTTATCACATCTATTTTATTATTCATCAATATATTTACAGAAAATTGCAGGTGTAGCGAGCCTGCTGTCAAAGCACTGGATTTTTCTTTTGGATTTTTGTGCCCCTATCATCACATCTATTATTGTGTTGCTGGCCATACCCTATTATAAACTTAACAGCACTTGCAAAATGAGAGCGAGAGAGGAGCGAGCGAGAGACAGAGAGAGCGAGCCGAGAGATGGAGAGGCAGAGCGCGAGAGAGCGACAACGGGCTCTCCACAAGTGAACTCATATAACAACAGTTATATGGGTCCAATGGGAGGTGGGTCCTGTGCGTGGGGCTGTCCTATCGCGCTGCGAAGTAACCTTCCATTTTGCTGAAAAAAAATAAAAAATAAAAAAATAAACCCATATACAGCTTAACAGAAAGTGCTCATTTTCCATTTCTGCCACATTACAAAGTCAGAGTGCAATTGAATGATAGACATGAGAGGATCCATTCTCATTAATGTGTTTATGGTCTCATTACATTTTTGCCATGCCAAATGTCAGACCGCATAAAATGATATTCATTAAAAGAAAAAAAGAAATGATTAATTTTTTTTTATTCACTCAGAATTGTCAAGTGCTACCATCCACTCTAAGAGCTGTTGGAGAAGAAAAAGCGTAAAGCACAGAACAGAAAGTGTTGCGGTGCCACTCGATAATTCTGCCTCAACTAGATGGTGGCTTTCTAATTTGCAACCTTATGACCTGAGGAAAATGCAAAGATTACATAAAATAAAATGTAGCCTGTTCCTTGCTTCCTTTTATTACATAATTTGAGGTATTACTTTTTTTTGGGTTAGCAGTGCTCTGAAGGAAGCTATTGAATTCAACTGTGCCTTTGTTTTTTACATTAATACCAGTTACCAGTTACAGAGTGGAGTATATGAGAGGGGGTTGATGTAGTTGGAGAAGGGAGATAGATGATAAAGAGTTCAATGTCAGACTTATACCGAGAAGGAGGCTTTTGCTGCTTCAGCCGATTCACTAATCCTCCCAATCCAATGGGTTTCTGTCTGAGAAGGAAAATAGAAAGAGGCAATGAGGATGTGTGTGTGTGTATGTTAGTGTGTGTGTGAGAGAGAGAGAGAGCGAGAGACTTTAGATGTTCTTTAATGAAACATCTTATCTTACATGAGGACATAACTAAATTTATCCCTACCCGCCATCCACAGACACACACACACACACCACACACACACACACACACACACACACACACACACACACACACACACACACACACACACACACACCCTCAGTAATTGCAGTGTTTCTTCCTTGTCTTTCAGCTTTGATGCCTCCTGACTATGACATGCCTCCTGATCAGATGCTGCTGTGACAACACACTCCCCAGAGCGAGAGAGAGAAAGAGAGAGAGAGAGTTGTTAAAGGGATGGATGGATGGGTGGACCTATGGATGGACGGACTGATGGGTGGGTGGATGGATGAATAAATGGACGGATAGATGATTAAAAATGTGACCGCAAATCCAGCAGTGAAGGGAGAGGGAGCAAATCCTCGAAATGGATGGATAAATGAAACAAGGTGGCTAAACACTGGAAACACTTGAACCTGTCAAAGCTACAGTACAACTCTCTCTCTCTGCCCTGGCTGCTGCTGCTGCTATGCATTTCCTGTGGACCACCGGAAAATAGACCGAATGTCATCGTTGCAACAGGCAAAGCCTCAACAGAGGAAAAAACAAAAAAAATAAAGACACCTGAGAATCCTTCTGTTGCCAATAAAATACTCCTACCTCTTTGGATAGAGAGAACATATGGATGAAAAGACTTAAATGTATATGGAGTAACACTGGAGGTTGCAGCACCCTCTTTCCATATTTACAAATGAAATCGATCATTCCAAAACTTGATTTCCGCCATTTGATGTCAATAACACCCGCTTTACTTTTACAAAATCCATGCTGCCATGTAGGGGTTACCACTCCATTTCTGTGTCATTTTTACAATCTCTACTTACAAAATAGCTCTCTTCTTGAGGATACAGCCATCCTTGAAAAGGTGTTTTTACAACGTGGTTGGATATGGTGTTTTGGAATGAAAACTTTCAATTACACAGTAACAAAAGAAGAAGACATGAATTTGTTCTGGTGGTACCAACACACCTAGCGTTCACCTCAGATTTGAGGAAAATAAGCTATTGCTAGTAGAGAAACAAATAAATTCCAGTCGCCATCTTTTACTTCTTTTACTTCTTTTGAAGTATTTGTAGTTTCTGTGTGAAACTTTGTTATTGTGTAATTATGACGGATTTACCAAGGGCGCTGTAATTTAAAGCGTTACAGGGAAGCATGTATGGAAGAATATGAATATGTCCTTATTTGGGGGCGAAGGAAAGGTTTCATAATCCCTGTTCAGCTTTTGTGTGAAGGTCCATTCCTATACTGACAGTGTTATAGTCCTTTAAACCTTGTGTCAAAGTTCAGTCATATACATGGCGGCTGTGTGCTCGTTATTTTCAACACACCCAGGTATCTGGTTATGGACAACATGTCTTGTGTTGCTTTTTAACACAATATATATTAAAAGAATACACAGTTATTTTAAGGAGATTGGTCCATAAGTCACTTACCCGTTAAGTGATGGGAACATAGACACCTAAATCATCCATGTTTCCCTGGTAGATCATTGGCTCCAGTGCTCCATGCTAACATTTAGCATACACTATGTTGAGTGATAGTAGGCTCCATGCTAACACTTTAGCATACATTATGTTGAGTGGAGCCTAGCATCACTCAACATAGGGTATGCTAAAGTGTTAGCATGGAGCACCGGAGCCAACGATCTACCCAGGACACGTGGATGTGCAAAGCAGTGTTACTACTATCATATCTTTACTGCATTTTGTGTTTACAAGTCAATTAAGATATGTGGTCTCAAAGTTATATGGATGTGCTGAAAATGATATATTAGTGTGCATACACACAGTCACTCAGATACACAGATACACAGATACACACACACACATATATAGACACATACATTTACCCCCAATTAACACTGTATAACCTCTTCTCCCTGTGATTTTTAAGATTTTGGTGACAGACGAAACAAGACAAGAACTATAATAAATGATCAAAGACCTTTATGTTTTTAAAAAGTCAAGAGTAGTATATCTGCTTAGTTTTATAAATATATAACAACAACAGTTATTATTTTTGACGTCTTGGTATTATATAACTAATTATATCCAGAGGTGTATGTATAAGCTAATAAAGTGTCTTTATGTAAAAAAGAAATCCCCTATGAAAGCATTTAATGCACCTTTTATTGTATATCGCAGACATGCACACATTTATACAGACATACAGACGTACTGTGTACGTATTTCACAGTATTTAAAATATTCATAGTGTTTGAGTAAAGTTTGTGAGGTAATGCAGATGGCCAATATTGCCTTTAACAGATTTTTAAAAATTGAATGAAATCACTATGAATAACATAACATAACTTAATATATAATTAATCAATAAAGTTAAATTAAAAAATCTGCCAACTGCCGTATTTTCTTAAAACAAGTGGTGAGATCTTTTCACTTGTTCCCAATGAAAATCAACTTGTTTCAAGAATTTTCTTGAATTAACTGTAATTTTTTGATACTAGTGGGACAATCTGCCTTATTTTACCTCGTTCCAAGTGAAGCTGCATCGGAAACATGGCCTTATCTCACAATTTTCCACTTATTTTAAGAAAAATAACACTTCACGGTCGAATAAATAAGCTTTTTTTTTCTTTCAATTGGGCCCTGGAAACGGCAAGGCCAGGGAAGTTGATACTGACCCCTAGGCTCCATCTGATGACCACAATAAGTCCTGACATGATGAGAGCAAGGTTTTGGACTGTGTCATTGCACTGCAATAGGACATTTGGAGGAGAGAGGACTCGGAGCAAATGGTTATCCCTTCTTCTTAATCCTTCTTATTACTTTTTATCTGCTGACGGGCGCAAAAGGTCTGCATAATCGAAACCCAGACGAATCAAAATAGAAGAAATTCATAAAAACACAGAGCCAAAGCTGAACTCAGCAAGTCTGAATCAAACCTGTGTTTATTGTTTCTTGGGACCATCGTATAAATGAATACAGAGAGCCA
The DNA here is from genome assembly GCA_900660455.1 of Gephyroberyx darwinii. Classification (NCBI taxonomy): domain Eukaryota; kingdom Metazoa; phylum Chordata; class Actinopteri; order Trachichthyiformes; family Trachichthyidae; genus Gephyroberyx; species Gephyroberyx darwinii. The sequence goes on along the minus strand of CABFOQ010026438.1, from coordinate 7,346 downwards.
GTCGATATCCATGTCTGGACAGCAGAAGTCATTTTACCTTTCCCAACCTGTTGCTAGGTCGTTGGTAGGTAATTTGGCACTGTTTCGATGTATATGGAGCTAATAATGGCCTGTCAGTGTCGTCCAACTCTGATATGACGGAGGTTCCTCCCAGACCACAACTACTCAATGTGTTTTTATTATTATTATTTTATATCAACTGTTTGAGCAGAGAGATTATTCCACTTCAGGGTGTCCTGGCTTAAGGAGCTGCTAACCCACCTAAAAAGAATTTCATTAGTCTGGGTGTCAGTGGAGAGTTTTAGTGTCCTATGATGGTCTAAATGCTGTTTCAGAGGATTTTCCACCATGGCAACATAAATAATAAATAATAAACTGGCTACGTGAAGTCATTGGAAGGTTTTAGGCATGAAAGTGGTTCAATTTAAAACCATTTCACACCAGAACGTCATAGATGGGGATTTTTTTACTTTGTTCTCGATTAGGGGCTCAGATTGGGGGATGGTGGGGAGCGTTTTCATTTACCGTTTCATAATGTGGAGCATTGTGAAGCCCTTCGAGACTGAATCTGTGACTAAGGGCTACACCAATAAACCTGAACATTATGATTATACCAGCACAAAATATCAGCTCCCCGCTCTATCCCGAAATATTGCAACGCTGTCAGAGATTCTGACCCCAGCGCTTGTTAGTGAAGCAGCAACCTGGCAGCTCAGTGGCTCTGTCTGGGGCAAACTGCTTGTGATATAAAATACGTGATCAATTCGGTACCCAATTGCTGCCATATATACTGCTTTATGATGATCACTGACGGCGCAAGACTTTGCTTTATGTGCACACACAGCTAGCTTGCCAATAAAAGTGTGTGTGTGTGTGTACAGAATGTGTTCACTGTAAGCAGATCAAGTATACTTTATTTACTCATTTAATTTTTGTATTTGTGTGTATCACTATATCACTGTGTGTGTGTTTGTGTGTTCATAAAGCTGTGTTCTCTATACACAGTAAACTGATTGATTTCTCGCTGGCTGGCTGCCATAGGAAATGGTCCCCTATTATTTATTAGCTGGGATGGCGAAGGATCAAACCAATTTGAATATAAGCCACCCACGCACAGTTCACCCTGAGCTCAGCCATGCACACACACACACATACACACACATAAACACACACGCAGTGTAATATACCAAACCTTCTATTATATTTACATCTCTCTCTCACACACATAGAGGGAGTGGTGTGCTGATTAAGGTGTCACTTTCAACAGTTATTGTATACAAACTCTCTCTCTCTCTCTGTCACACACACTTACACACACACACACACACACACACACACACACACACACACACACACACACCCCTGCCTGCATTCTGCAATGCAGCAGCGGTAGACTCCCGGTGGCTCTGTCTTTCCGTCGTGCCTGCAGGCAGCGTCAGTGTGCCAGTAGAACCGTCCATCCCAATTCCTCCTTGGCTTGTCAGTGCTGCTGTCTACTTGTCGGTCTCCATGTCCGTGAATCTGACAATACCAATCTGTCTTTGCAAATCTCTCATTTTTTTTTGTATCACTTTTTTCAAAGGTCTTCCAGTTTTCTTATTAGACAGGAAAGTGAGTGTGGCAGGTGTCATAGACCCTTAATGTGATGATACATTCAGTCACATCAGTATAATAACCGTTAAACAAACAAGATCATTGGCAAGAAGACTGGAAGCAACTTTGCAACTGGAAACAACGGGGTTTATGGGAAATGTGGTCTTCATTTGGAGAAGCACTAGCACTAACAATACCACTGGTGTGAGATAAAGACTACCAATCATCTCGACCATGGTCTCATTGTTTACAGTAATTATACCAAAGTATCGTGTTCATTTGACACTGATGTATTGATTTGAAAATGCTACACAGTGGAGAGAGTTACACCTATGATCAATATAGTAATTCCTGTAAATGATCTTATCGCGCTACCATTTAGTGAATGAAACAACAGTAATAATGAGGACCCCTACTGGACCCCGCTGTGGCAGCTGTTGCCTTAGCCCGCTTAGCCACCAGGTTGCCAACAACACTTTAGAAACATGATTCAATTATGACCACACAATGCATGTAGTTTCAACTAAGCGATGCCAATGGTCGAAGACACATTCTAACCAGAGACTCGGTCACTGATCTATCTTGTTTCTGCTTGTTTTTCCATTCTTATGTACGAGTTCAACTTTGATGAAACGTTTTCAGTCAGTAGACGTAGTAATTGTTCTTTTTTGTGAATATGGAGACTCATGGAACAGAACATCCTTTTGGGTATTATTGCTATGAAATCATGCAATACTATATTATCCAATAAGATATGATACAGCATGATAACAAACAATACAATATGATACCATATGATACAATATGATATGATATGACATCAATACAATATGGTATCATTCTATCATATTGTATGAAACTATAGGATATCATACAATGCATGGATATGATACAATGCCATATCATTTTATCAACCCTGCCTGATTTTACAGCTGAAGTGAGTAAGCCATGGATTTGTTTGGCCCTCCTACTTCCAACCCTGAGGCTATGGACCTATTTTTGGCTTTGGCATGCAGATATGTAGTCGTGGGAAAGTGTGATGTCACTCCCTTTTTTTCTTTGTTCAGAATGGGCAGTGAGGCAGACAGTCAAGCTTAATGTAGGCATATATCATGTGCGCATTAATGCCTCACATGACTGTGTATTATGCTCATGCATGCACACACAAACACACACACACACACACACACACACACACACAGACACACACCAACCTACCACTTCAACCACATTAACACGATACCAGCTTTTTTTGTCTTTCTCTCCCAGTGCAGACAATATGAACAGTCTAAGGAGAAATCATGTAACACACACACACACACACACACACACACACACACTCCTTTCTGCCTCATTGACCCTGCTTGTTCTTACATAATTGTCCGGCTAATAGGAACATGACCCCATCATGGTGGTACCAGACTTCTCTCTCCTGCCGCGATGTGATGATCAGTGTTTTTTCCGGGCTTTGTATTGGTGACTGGGTCGCACTAATCACGAAAACTGGATTACCAAAACTCATTTTCCCAGGAGTGCAACTGCAATGCGCTCCAAGTACTTTGGAGAATTTGTCACAGAAATGGACAATATCTGTGTACATAGGGATGGCGGGTTTGCAAATATCTCTGATCCAGAAATACTTCCAGTGGTTGAACATTGGGATGCCAAAAAAAAAAAAAAGACATCAAATGACCTGCTCACGTCGCATCACATGATTGGTTGTATGTTTCCTCGGGTGGGGGAGGGACTTGAGAAGACGAGACATTGACATGTACTTTTCCTCCATGATGCCTTCAGATGGGGCAGCAAGCTATGATGCAGGACAGGTTTTCAGCTTAGGGGAGTGTGTGTTTTGTGTGTGTATGTGTGTGTGTGTGTGTGTGTGTGTGTGTGTGTGTGTGTGTG
>CABFOQ010026433.1:0-14023 GCA_900660455.1 Gephyroberyx darwinii | reverse complement strand
TCTGTAGTATTCTCTCTACTAGTCCTTTTACAGTGATGTATTTACGTGTAGTACAATAATGAAACATGTATCACATATTTTGTACTACAATATTTAATGATTGTACGAACAACTAAACAGTGAAACTATCGGTATCTTGTGTGTGGGTGATCTAAATTAATGTTCCTATGGTATTTCATGATAAATGAGTTATTTGAACCAGTGATTCTGCAAGTGCAAGGTTTCTTTAAAGATATGAATGCACAATGCAGTGTTTTGAACATTGGACAGCCTGTGTTACAAGTGATGACCGTTTTGTGTCTATAGTTTTGAAAAATAACCACAAGGTTCTGAAATTAGTGCCAAAGTGATTGTAAAAAACTGTAAATGGGAATCCATTGTTCATTAAAAACAACATGATTTCCTCATCAAATGGTTGTTTATTGACGTACAATAATTACAAAAAAGTGCTGGTTTTTTTAGCAGTACTTCCTGAGTCACACACACACACACCAGCATATGTACACAAACAAAAGTGTTAATACGCATAACTGTACGCTCTACAAAAAACAAATTCACAGCACTTTCACTTGCACATGGGTGAATGGTGAACAGGCACGCACACACACACACACACACACACACACACACACACACACACACACACGCACACACACTTCCTGAGTCAACATGCAGAGCATCGATGAAAATGTGATTTCCCAGTGCTGTGAATTGAACACCATGCAGCAGGAACTTCCCTGGTAGATTGTGTTTGATGTTTGGGGGTCTTATTGCTGCTCCAGAGTCCCCCAGACGTGAGCTTTGTTGACCTTCACTGGATTCCTTGCATCTCTTGCTGTCGCTCAACACTCACAAAAAAATTGCATTCTGGGAACGTATACTTACCCAGAATGACATAGATACTGGCATTGGAAGTTCACCAACTTACTGGGGGCTTGGGTACACATCAACAGGTTTCTTAGGTAGGTTACTATTTTATTCATGGTTGATTATTCTACAGTTAGTCTGAACCCCCCCGCTGGTCTTTACAATAGATCAGCGTTATGAATTACAGAAGAACATGTGTAAGTCATTTTACGTGATACACAGGATTGAGTAATGATCTATTGTTGGCTTACAGTAATGCGTGGCCCTATTTGCAAAAGAGAACATTGTGCAGAGAACGGCTTTGAACAAGTCAATGCCATAATAAGCAACTGCTGTCCCGTCCCATCTGCATATTTGACAGGGCGTATGGTTCATCTATGTTTACACCCACAGCCTTTGCAAGCTCTTCTAATGCTCTGGCATTACGTAATGTACCGTGCATGGACAATCTTCAGAAAACAGGACAAACTATTCCCAGCAAACATTTATGTTGAGTAGATGTTGATTCCCCAACGCAGAAAACCATATAGCATCAAAATAGAAGTTGAGACGCCGTCCGTAGTCGTCCATAGCTGTTGCCTGCATCGTTTTGTGACATTAGGACCAAAATATCTTTCTGGTATCAGTTCAAAACATTTTCTCAAGCTGTTCACTATAATTGCCACCTCCTGCATGTCTTCTAAAATGCTTGCTAGGTCTTGCTAGGTTGACAACAGCTTAGTGTACAGTGAAATACTGTACACTATTAGCAGGAATTGCCTCTAATTATTTCCATTACCCTTTGGCCTCAAGATAGCAAAATAGCATCCATAGAGATCACGGTAACAAACTTCTCTATGGCTATCCGAATTCTCCCAAGACTCGCCGGTTATTAGGAATCCAGGTCTCCCGCAACCCCGTCTGTCAGTTTTCCCACACTGGGATCTTTTTTGGAGGCAGCCATTTCCCCCCTGTCCGGGCACACTGCCAGCTGGACCGGTGTGATGCCAACCCGGCGTGGTGGAGGCAACCTCTGAATCAGCCCACGGGGCATTACAGAATACATAAGAAAGAAATCATGGGAGTGTAACGCTAGTGCGGTTATTTGAATCAGGTTTCTTCTAATCTGATTATAGACCTTTTTGGAGAATGGCACCTCGTAACATTTATAATGACTGGTTCATGGGTATGGGCGATAGAAATGAAGGGGGAGACATTAAGCATTGGTGTTTTGTGGTAACTCATAACTTTCAGGAATAATGTTACAGTTAACAATCAAAAAGTTGTGAGTTTAGCTCCTCTGAGGTTGAAGTTGAATTTTCCAAAAACTCTCTCACTCCCATCCAACAATTAATTTTCATCATAATTAGTCATCCTCCTCTTAGACTGAGCGACCAGAGTTACTTTCTCTGGGTGGAAGTATTCCCACAACTTTGATAGATAAAGATGACTCTCTATCTCTATCTCTTTCTCACACACTCTTCTTCCTTCTGTTTTATTTTCTTACCCCTAGCTTATCACAGAGAGCAGACTGCACTGAGCTTTCAACAAAGTGTAGGCGCTCAACTATGAGGGAAAGGAGGATCCTGACTTGGAAGCAGAAATGAGGAGTCTAGAAGTGAGATTAAGCAACACATTATTATTATCATTGTATCATTAATGCTGAAGTCATTATTCTGTCATTTAGGCTGTTTAGCAAAAGGGAGAGCAATGAGTTTGCTCAAGTTGACAGGAGCTGGTGGATGAAAGATGTACATCATAGATCATGTCATCCCATTGGTTTAATCAAGCCCATGTGGCAATGATCATGTAATAGCGCACTTATGATGATGTCAGTGATATTATGAATGGATTTTCCAGCCATCAGGTTCCAAATCTACCTGCTGGAAGGTGGTAGCTGGCTGGCATCCAGGAAATCAAGCCAAGGTTGTGGAGGTGAATTTCCAATAAAAAATGTGTTCAAAATGATGATGAACCAGTGTGAGCTGTATTACTCTAGCAATAGAGTGCTAACTAGGGCACTCTTAAAGCAATGCAAAGCTAAAGATGTTAAACCTGTATTAAATAGCTGCACTATGGCAAAGAAAGTATGTGCTCTAAATTGGTGAATACAGACCAAGGAAGTATGCGTCATGATCACTATTGCCCCTTTTCACGCATGATCCAGGAGTGTTACGGAATGCTGATCTGGTTAATTTACACTGAGCTTCTTACGTGGGAATGATCTGTGAATTCACCCTTCATACCACACTATGGACAGACCTGCATAGGCCACTGGACTTCCTTAATCATCACTTCCCTATGGTTTGTCGCCTTGTAATGTCATCAAAAGCATACATTCATAAGCTCCAGGCATTGTATCCATATGAGCCAGATCGCAGCCTGAGGTCCTCTAGCAGGTCCCTATTGGCTTCTCCAAATTTGAGATTGAAAACTAGAGGTGATCGGTTCTTTGTCATCGGGGACTAGACTTTGGGTCTACAACAGCTATTGGCTGTTTGGTGGTATATTGTTCTCATTCCCGTGGATAACTGGTCAAGTTTAGACGAAGCAACGTCACATAGAGACAGTAGCCTCAAAAGACTACAATGAGATGCAGCCACAACATGTGTCGATCATAAGATTTAGAAAATGTTCACAAACTAGTTGGCTAACTAGCTATATGCCAAGATATGCCTATATGCCCTACCTTTGATTAAACGGAGCAAGAAACCTGGAAATCATGACTGAAGTAGTAGACAAGGCAGGTTGAGGGAAAGTGGATACACCAATAAAGTAAATTACAAAACTTCACAAAATAACTTCTGGAATGCATTGAACATCACAAATTGATGATTTATAACTGTGCCAGAGTATCAGAAGGTGGGTAAGGGGTATAACATGACTGTCATCAGGAATATAGCTCAGGTTGGGAAGAAAATGTCTAGAAAGATTAAATAAGTCAGAATAATGTTAGTAAGAGAGATTGCCCTTCTGTTCCCAAGTTATTTTGAGATAACTAAAATGTTTCGTGGCATTGTCACTGTTCAAGATATCCACAGATTTTCTACAAGATTGATCTTTCGAAGGCACAATTTATTGGTGTTAAGTAACCCAACTTAGGGGAGTGGGATGTTTCTCAAGCTTCCAAAGGCTCAAATGGTTTTGGAATGATGAGAATAACATGGCTAAAAAGGATTCTATCAGACTTTGACATCTTCACGTCTTGATGACAAAATGAGAAGAGCAGCAACCACAAACACTGTAGTGACTGAAAGACTTTGTTTACCTAGGAGGATGCCAATGTAAACTGACAAGCAGCCTGTTGGGCTGTGGTCTCCCCCATGCTGAGCTAGCTTTACAGCCTTGGAGAGGGCAAACAGATCTGCGGGTGGAAACAAGATGCTAGTTAGAGTTCCCCTTAGTGAACTGGAATGTAAATCAGGCCAGGTGGCGCAAATGTAGGAGAATAAGCAACCAGAGAGACAATAACAAGGTTGGTGCTGGTCATTGATCTGGTGAGAGGATTATGATAATGATTATGATTATGTTCTGGCATCATAAGTCCACCAGTTGTCAAGTCTGAACAGTTAATACATGAAAAAAATAACCATCTTTGGTGCTACGCAGCTTTAAAATGCTTTCTGATGTTCTGATGACATTTGCCAAATCCTAAGTTTATCCCTGATGGTCTCCTGTCCAGTATTTGCTGTTTAGGGCCTCAATGTTCTGCTGCTGAACATCCTAGGGAATTAAATCAAATTCCTCTTCATGGATGACAAATGGGCATGGCTTTCCCTTTGGTCCTGCTTCCAATGGTAGCAGTAAGTCAGTCAATGTAAAAATATTAACATCATAATTACATTTTTGGATTCATTTTAATGAATCCTGTTTTTCAAATCATATTCCAGGCATAAAAACAGACAAGTGTAGCTCATTGCCATATCAGCTTCAGATGATGCCTATGGCAGAAATTGTAAACTTGCTGTTTGAGTCTTCTGGACTCTTCTGTTTTGAGTATGGTCGTTTCCTGAAGCACATTTTGCTCCATGGGCAACAGAAGATACCCTCTCTCTTACACACTGTCAAGCCACGGTTATTCAGCTTCCCTTTTTCTCATTTTTGAAATAAAGCTAGTTGCCTACTATCACTCAACAAAGTATATTCTAAAGTGTTAGCATAGAACCTACTATCACTCCACATTGTGTATGCTAAAGTGTTAGCATGGAACCTACTTTCACTCAACATAGTATATTCTAAAGTGTTGGCATGGAACCTATCACTCAACAATAACTCATATATACTGTATATAACCTATTCAGGGACCTTATGATGGAAATGATCCTTTTCATCAATAAATATAATTTCATGAAAAAAACAGCTATAGTCATTTCCATCAGCTCAGGGAGCGGTGTCTCCTTAGGGATCTATTACACTGTAGTCCAGGCAGTCTTGCTCATTGTAGGGTTCAACCAGTAATGGTTTTTGAAGGCCAATACTGATAAACTTGAGACCATTTATGCCAAAAAGCTAAAAGTATTTGGTGTTCCCCCCCTGAATTTAATGCTTGTCAGGGTGGAAAAGCCTCTTAAACAGCATGTAGACCATGGGACACTAAAACTAAAACTCTCCATTGAAAGCCAAACCTATTCACTTTTAGGTGGGTTAGCAGTGCCTTCAGGCAGGGTGAGGCAGGTTTCATTATAATATATTCATGCACACTTGTGTGGAATCTGATTAAAATGGTAGTAATGTTATTAATTGTTATTCATTATTGATATCAATTTAAATGTTATTATATTATAATTAATTCAGATTAACCGCTTCCCATAAACAACCAGTACCAGTGCCTCCCTTTTTACACATACTAATTGATACAAGCAAGAAACAAAAATGGGGCTTATAAAGATGCTGAAAACAAACCAAAAAAACAACCAAAAAAACAAAAGATGCCAAGAAAAGATGCAAAAGAATCTAGCTGACAACAGAACACAACATGGTGGACATCAAGGGAAACAGCCCTGAGAGGAAATCAACACAGGTCAAAGTGTGACAATGACTGAGTGAGCGAGAGAGAAAGAGAGAGAGTGTGTGTGTGTGTATGTGTGTGTGTGTGTGTGTGTGAGAGGGTGTGTGAGTGTGATTGAATTAGCAAGTGTGTGAGTGTATGTGTTCAAGGGGAAGAAAGCGAGACGGGAGGGAATTACTGAGAGATAAAGTAAGATTATGACAGTGATAGTAACACAATAGAGACAACAGAAATGCTAACCGGTTCAGCAGGTATACCACGGATCGCTTGAGTAACAATGATTATTGTAATTCTATCAGAACTTCTCAAGTCAACATAACACATATAAGTGGTTCACCTAACATTTTTGTCTTCTTTGAGGCAGGAAATAGACTAAGGATATCCTAAATATGACAGAACTTCCCTTATGTAGCCCTAGTGGGGGGAAAATGTACATGTAGTGTCCTCATCCTTGTTACATTTGTCACTCAATTGCAACTATTTCCTTCTGATCATTGGAAAGTACTTGAAATAAGTATATAAACAGTTGAAAAGAAAAATCTTTGGTTTGGCTGTGGGCCAAAGAATTTATAATTATAATTTTATTATTTAAAGGTACTAGATGTAGCATTTTTAAACACAAATATATAATTGTCAAATTAATTGTGATACCTTTGCATAATTGCCATAAACAAATGTTACCATGGTGGAGGTGATTGGTAGCCTCTATCTCACACTTGTGGTATTGTTAGTGCTACTGTTTCCCCAAATTACAAATTACTTTACAGAAGAGGATCAACATGTTGGAGGTGATTTTTCCATCTTCCTTTCACTCCGTCCACCATCTGCTATTGCCAGAAACTCAGAAGCGCCCTCCTCTTTTCTTTTTTTGTGCCATAATGCAATTCACACAATCATACAACCACACAATCTTCTTAGTGATGGTCCAGTTTGTTTACAGTAATTACACAAATGTCTCAAATTTGATGTGGTAATGATTTATTGATGTTGAAATGCTATACGCAGCACCATTAGAACCAGGCCTTGCCATCTATGGTCTTAGGATGTCAATGTGTTTGGTAATATCCTTTCTAATAAGTGTGTTGGGAGAGGAAATGAAGACTGCTTGAAATTAATGGGTGTTGCCATGGGAGATGCATAACATGTTTGGCCATAAACAGTATGGCCTAATAATGTCACATTTTCATAATTACAAAGATGACATTAAAATGCCAAGTGTAATGAGTTCCATTATAAACATCAGAAACAGCATGCATAACTCCATTTATATAGTTAAATATGACTGTAAATGATTTTCATTAGCTGGCCTACCAGTTTGTAAACTTCTGTATGCGCTGGCCATTGGGGAATAAAACTCTGGCAGGTCTCTTTCCTCATGAAATGCTTCAACGCCATTGTTATTGTGTAATTCCACCAATTTTAGTTTGGGTTTGGGTTTTATAACACTATACATTATTCCTTTGCATACTAAAGGGCCAGAATAGTTGCTGCCAAGCCTCAGGTGCTCCACAGCAACGTGTGAAATACTTGATAGGCCTCAGAGGCCAAAAACATCTCTAGGGAAATGTACCTTATAGGCTTTGATAATGTTTGCATGCTCAGCCTGCAGCACATCTGAGTGGTTGTACTATAAAAGTTGACTTTGTAATGTGCATTAAAATTTGCATGAACACATTTATCTCTATGTTGCTGTAATCTTTCCCTTTAAAGTTGTAATCTGCAATATCCTATTTTTTTTTCTAATTTTGTTTCCATCACTCAATACTGTGGTGTTTCTGCACTGTACTTCCCAGAGATCACCTGTCAATCAAACAGTGTGTCCAGTACTGTGACGTCTTTCTCCTTGGATTTTCTGCTGAGTTTGAGTTTCTGTAGGTGGCTCTTTTCTTTGTCTCTTCAACCATGGTGGCTATCGCTGCTCATGCTAACTACCCAGTTCTATAGATAACACATTACTTCCTGTGTGCCAGGGGTCTTTGTCCAGGAAAGACCTATCTGAGTACTTCAGAGTGTATGAGACATATTCTACTCATGTATACCAGTGGCTCAATAGAGCGGTTGAGACTACATGGTTATTGTGTCAACTGAGAAATCTTTTGTTAGATCCTTTAAATGTAATATTTACAGAAAACATTTGCAAAATCCAGATGGTGTTAAAGTGCAAAATAAAGATTGTGTTCACGTGTGAGCAGGAACAGTTAAAAGTCTTTCTTTTGTGAATTTTTAAAGCGACTTACATAGATGGAGGGGTTTATCTCAATTTACTGTGAAACTCCAAGTATTTTAAGAAAATACTGTGAATAGAAACGCATGAAAAAGTCTAATGAATTGAATGTCCAATAGTACTACACTATGTAGCCCCTGTGACCAATCAGCAGCTTGTATTATATCTCCTCTCTGCTTTTGTCAATGTCAATGGACTAACTAACTAACATCACTTTTTTAAATGGTCAGAAGCTCTACATTACTGATTAATGTGCAGTATTTAAAAATCAGAACTTGGCACTCCCAATATTGGTTCACTTCTGCCTTTTGGAAGTTTGATTGAATTTACAATCTGAAGTAGTAGATGTTGGGGTTGCTACCTCTATTCTTGCTTCTGAAAACCATCTTGATCTGGTACCCCCTGTGGTTGTGACCACTGACAAACTGGCAACGGATGGCCAGAGTGTACACTGATCTTTGAAGAATGTCCTACAAAGTCCTATATCTCTAAAAACTTGACTTTTCTGGAATTGAGGAAAAAAACAATCCGGCAAACATTTTGACATCAAATAGATATTGATACTGTGGCCTGCACCAACTTGAATACCTGTGTAAATATAATGCCAACTAGGCGAGACGACATCTGTATAGCTTTGTTTTCAATATCTCTCTGATATCAGGATGAACTTTTACCGTGTTATAATATCATGTGAAAATCTCATGCTTGTTCGGCTTGATGTTGAACCTGCATGTCATGTAGACCTAAGAGGTTGGATTTGGCCTCCTCCTGCATATCACCATCCCTCAAATGCTTGCTGCGAAATTACTTTCCCATTGTGACATGGGTGCATTTTGGACACATTTTGCATGGTTTGGCTTATGGTCCAAGGATGAAGAAATGTGGTGGGGAAGGTCACATATCAATTGCAATACAACAAAATACAAAATTGGAGATTCAATGTTCCTGCAGGGTATGGGAGATATAATCTAAAGAAAATCTGACATATTCCACTATATAGCTACCTGACAGACCAGTGCATGCAAACATTGATCTCTCTTTCAGGGACAATGAAACAGGCCCAAACTTTGATTAGCAATAGCTCTACAACTGTTAAAATCAAACCAATGGAGTTCTTCTGTCACCACTATGTAACTAAGATCTGATGTGACAAATAATCCAACCCGCTGGCCACCAGAGCTCTTCATAGCTTTTCAGTCCCAATGTGTCTAAACAAAGCGGTCCCCGCAAACCAAGGGAACTTATTTCAATTACATTAAATATCGCAAGGGTTTCGGTTGTACAGGACTTGGCCCCGTCCCAAACCAAATCCTCTGCGTCTTCCTTGGAGGGCAGCATTCACAGAAACCAGAACTGATCTTTAATGAAAGGCTGTGCTTTTGTGTAGAGGGAGGATAACTCAGGGGAAATTAGATAAACCACCAACATATGCTACTACATCCAAATCACAACCAGTGTAACTTGCTGAAGTCCACAGCATGAGGGTTGTATAACAAATAGGAGCATATTTTACATCCTGCAGATAATTTACAAATGTGCAATTCCTTTTATCTTATTTTAAATGAATACGCTGCAATGACTGCCACTGATGCACTATAGAGGTTCTTTATACTTATGTCACAAATCTCCCATCAACCACGTGTGGCATCATCGTGGAGGTCCAGTGGAGAATATAATAGCAGATAGATAGATAGATAGATAGATAGATAGATAGATAGATAGATACTACATTGATTCCCGGGGGGAAATTCTGGGGGTGCAGCAGCAAAAAACAGGATGTGCAAAATACAAAGGCCTAAATATTAAATACTACAATACTAGGTGACATAGAACTAGGATGTACAGCGGATGGATGGCATGTTTACATATATACAAGTAATAGGACTAGGAAGAGCAGCTTGTGAATGAATGGATGGTATTTTCAGCAATCTAAAATATCAGTGGTAAACGTTAGGTTTTGGTATGAGTTCCTCAAAATCAAAGGGCTTCTTTCTAGACTGACATGTCAATATCTATCATATAAGAGGAAGAGTTTCTCCACTGACAGTAGCCTCAATAGACCAGAATGCAGCCACAAAACATGTGTGTTAAATGCCACAACTCTGACACATCTCTTGACTGGGAAAAAAATCCTGCTCTCTCGCTCTCTCTCTCTCTCTCGCTGCTCTTTCTATGTATCGCTATGGCAATACATACACCTACATCTATACCTATAACTCACAGCTGAATGCAACAAGTTCAAGCCCCTTCTCTGGGGAATATCGAAAGTCATTCTGGGAAATGTAGAAAATCACTAACTCAAATAGATGAGGCATGTTGAGGGAAAAGTGGATACACCAAAAAAGTAAATTACGACACTTCATCACAAAATAACTCCTGCAATGCATTGAACATCACAGATTGATTTTACATATAATATAGTGTTGTGTTCGATGTGTTTGAAACCAGAAACGTGCATGAATCATTAAGGTTTGGGTTTAAAGGAGGCAGCTGAATACATAGTAGTCACATGAGGCAAAAAGGGTTCAGCAAATAGAATTAATGACCCACATTTTTATTTCCCAATTGTAAAAAAAAAAAAAAAAGGAAAAAAAGAAAAAAGGTATTTGCTCTCCCACCACAGTGAACTTAAGAAACAGAACATATTGTACCCCACAGACAGAGTGTTGCAGCCAGTAAATATGGATTTCGGCACCGGGTACTCCTCCTCCTGCAATTGAGAGTGACATTTTCCCTTGTAATTGACCACATTTCATTTATGAGCAAGTGTTTAGTGAGTCAACACAGAATTCACCATGCCATTAAATCACTTGGGCGTTGCCTTTGTTGTGTGACTTGTATTTGAACAGTTAAGGATTTCAAAGGTTTCTTATATTTAGGAAAAGATCAGTTTTCCATTTGTCTGTTTTGTTGCAAACAATTGGAAAGCAAATAAGAAAATACTCTCAGTAGGAAAGTTTTACCAACAGCAGCGCTTTTTTTTTTACTGGAAAACTACAGTTAAGCTCCCAAGGCACAAATACCTCAAAATAAAGCCATCAGTTTTACACAATAAGACCTTGAAATAACTCATTGAAATTAGATCATTTCTTTGAACTTACTATATTGAGACAATGTTTGTATTGCCATCCAAACTTTTATTGCTAGGCAGTCCTTCAACAGTAATTGGCATGTGGAAAATGCCAGCACTACCTAAGATTTGTTTGTATTTGCATTGGTAACGTGGGTTGGGGAAATTATCAGGCACGCCTTTCACTTTAGCTCCACGTTTAAACCATAATAACGCTATGTACAACTTTCTGGCTTCCATCTGTTTCCACTATGATTCTCACTTTGGCAGTCAGTATTTCAAACCGTTCCGATTATTTGGCAATGACTCCTTACTGCCTTAGTAACGTGTCATGTAAAAATGTACTTTAAACCTTTTAAAACCCCCAATGCCCACCAGGATTGATGTTAATCTCACCATTCACTCTTGACTCATAATCTTCAACGTCTCTGAAACTTTCCTTGAATAGTGCATTCTGCACATATGCTATCGGTATAAAGTGAATATATTTGTTAAGGTTTGTTTTCTATAACGATAGTCTACACTTTATATACATATATATGGCCTTCTGTAATGTGAATATGATGCAAATTTGCACAACATTGTATATGTATGTATACATACATGAATTTTCATGATGATTCTACAATTTTTTACTGTATAGATAGTTTTTTAAAAATAATTTTAATTTGTATCATGTCATGCTTATACACACTTATATTTATAAATATATAGCACATATTCCGAATTTAGTAATCCATATTTAAGTAAGTAATTGTGACTGCTAGTAACATCTGTCAGTAACAACTGTAATTTAATCCATACGAGTTAGTAATCCATACTCCTCCCCCATATTTCCAACCAATACTCTCTACCTACATGTGTTTTAAATTGGCACCAGCATATATTTATAGAACCCCACAATTTTATTGCTTTATTGTTTTTATTATTTTTACTGTTTTATTGGCTACTTTACATTCTATCTGTGTTGTATTTATTTGTCTTTTTCCCTGCTGAATCCTGTTATTTTTGCAATGATCCACTTTTCCCATGGGAACCAATGAAGTTTAATTTCTTATATCTTTGGTTTATCCTATTGGACACGTCAAAAATTATGCCATTGTCTGTGAAGAAACTATGGAAATCAGCTACGTGTCCAGATCCATATGATTTAAAACCTTAAGTTGCACAACAAATTGCAGCAGGGAGTTCCTCTTGCACAGTCTTTTACCGCAAACACACACACACACACACACACACACACACACACACAGACACACACACACACACGCACACACACACACACACAGACTGTTTCACGAACGTAATTGCCCCCCTACCCTTTGGCATTGACCTGCATTTTTGGAGCCTTAGGCATTTCACTTCAGACTTGTTGAATTCAATTAAATCAAAACTATATCCAGAACTTGTTTAACCGCAATAAATGTGTATTTTATGGACTATATGAGTGTGTTAGGCATGAAAACAGATTTGTTGTAAGAGTATGTGCATAATGGGCAGAGCTGAGAGAAGATCTTACCCGACTGCAGAGCGTTAAATTGAGGATAAATTTATGAGCTTTATAAATATTGCTTGACGAACCAGAATGTTGAGCACTTTACCATTTCATGCAGCAAGATTTCTCTTGATCTTTATTGTAACACGCTTTATAGCGTGGCCCATTGGAGAAAACACTAATGGTACCATGGGGATAGCTGAATGGCTCAGAGTTATTTCAGAGGTTAGAAGGTAAAAAGTTTTGATACATATACTCAGTTTGGACATTCCTCCTGTGTTTTATTTTTTTCCTCTCTTCATCCTGTTCAGACTTTTTCCCATGTTCTGGGACTGGTTAAATAGGCCATTAGATTCAATTCTACTGTTTAACCTAACCTTTACATTGAACACGATTTATTCAAACAATTACATTCTAGAGATGATGTCTGGGTCTTTACCGGAGTCTTGAATCACCTCAATTACGAAGCCATTTAAGAGACCTATTTTTGAAGTTGGTTTGATGAACTTTGAACTTCACTTCAAGGGGGAATACCAGTTCAGTTTCTAATGATTCCCCTTTCACATGGGAGGGAGAAGATACTTTAAAGCTGCACTTTGAAGGCTCATGTGTTGTGTTTGATGTTCATTGATGTGCCATAACAACAGCATTAAGTTTGGTCACTAACAACGGTATACAGTGTGCTATTTCATATACCAATTCAAAACCACTGTGTGCCACTGTGCCTTAGATGGTGATTTCAGTTAAATCTCTTGAAATAAAATTCATTGAAAATGACTACATGTAGTATACTAATACACCAGCCCATTGGATCATTGTATAGGTGCAGTATCCGGTCCATGGTAAATCCTTCTTGTAAATGAAAGAAATAAATGGAAATAAAATATGAAAGGAGCTGACTATTTGAGCTCCTTTGTGAAATGAAAGTCAAATCAAATTTAGATAACAGCTTGCAAGAGTCAGCCAGAGCAAATTAATCTTACTAGCATGGTGGCAATGGTTAAGGTATCATCACAATAAATGACTCTTTCATAAGTATATGAAAGAGTCATTTATTGTGATTTTTCACACTTGGCAAAACTGAGTTGTTTGTGTCCATTTCACAAAATGACTCACTAAGACCATAGCTGCCTACTTTTAAAGGTGCCACATGTAGCGTTGGTGCAGGCTATCATTACCTATTTAATGTCAACATGTTTGCTGGGATCCTTTGCAGTGCCAGCTGTTACTATACGCCCTGTGCTATTGTGTCTGTGGAACCCCACTGTAAGAGGGTGAAGAGGCCATCAAGCACGTGGAAGTGATTTTCATCAAGACCTGCTTTCACCTTCCTGGCCTGCACTGGTCCTGCTATATAATTGCTGGGGAGGAGAAGGACAG
>CABFOQ010026425.1:0-12417 GCA_900660455.1 Gephyroberyx darwinii | reverse complement strand
CAAAATTCATGAAATCTTTTCTCACTCCAAGTCAACCACCAGCAAAACCATGTGTATCTACAGCCCATTTTGCCAATGCTTACATACTCTTTTCAAAACTGTTCAGCTACCTAACATACATTCAAATGGACAGCAACTTGCCACATTACAAACACCCCATTGAAAAATGATTTTCTGCGTGGAGGTGGAAGGTTTATGACCACAGTCCACACAATCAGATGTGACTTGTCAATGCTATGAATGATGGATGTGAGAACATATCCGTAGAGGATTTGTGTGTTTTGTTTTTTGAGCAAACTACTGTATTACAGTATTGACATTTTTAGAAGAAAGCGGTGGTGAGCAGAAACGTTTTTTAGTCTGAACTTAAAAGTAGTTATTGTGGGAGCAAGTCTCCGTTATTCTGGAAGTTTGTTCCAGCTATTTGTTGCATAGTAGCTAAACGCTGCTTCACCCTGTTTTGTTTTGACTCTGGGAACAGTTAGCAGACCTGTCCCAGTTCACCTGAGGGGTCTGGAGGGTTCAGAGGGTCAATTCTCTGACACACTGGCACTCTGTTTTCAAAGTTCTTACAAGGGGAGCATTTCTCCATGGTGAACTTTGTTTACCAGAGAATGTTTTAACCTTAGCAGGTGCAATGGCATCAATAACATTCACAATTTTAGCATTAAAGTTATCTACAAGTTCGCTAACAGAAGTGCAGATTGGTAATGCAGAGATGGCCTCTGTAAACAGTGTATTTATTAAAATACCGCTTTTTAACAGTGTTTGATGTTATATGTATATGAGGAATGACAGTCATATCAAAGAAAATACATAAATGGTCAGATAACATAGGATCAATTACAACATTTGAAAGATTGAGACTCTTAGTGATAATTAAGTCCAGGGTGTGCCCCCTACTATGGGTGGGCCCCTTCACATGTTGAGACAGTTCAAAAGTGTACAAAATTGTAAAGAGTTCTTTAGTATCATTGTCGTTGGAATTATCAATATGAATATTAAAGTTACCAGTTATAACTAGACAGTCAAAGTCAGTGGAAATATGAACAATAGTTCACTGAAGTCGTCAAAGAAGGTGGGACAATATTTTGGTGGCCTGTAAATAATTAATATAAGAACTCTGGGAGAAACTCTCAATACAGCAGAAAGATATTCAAAAGATGGAAATTTCCAAATGATGTCTGCTTGCACTGGAATTAAATAAAACAGAAACCCCTCCACCTCTTTTCTCAGTTCTACAAACATCCAAAAAATTTAAGTTTGCAGGGGCTGACTCAATAAGTATAGCTGCACTGGTGCTACTGTTTAACCACGTTTCAGTAAAAAACATACAATCAAGTGCACAGGTAATAATAAGATCATTGATTAAAAATGATTTGTTTGCTAGCGATCTGACATTAAACAGAACTAGTTTTATGGTGTTGGTGACAGGCCCCAAGGCAGGTTGTCGTTGACAGGGAATATTTGTCAAACTTGGTAAATTTGCAGTGTGAGTGGAATACACTTTTTTTTCACTCTATTGCTAAAAGAGGAATAGAAAATGTGCTGGGCACTGACGCAGACATTATTTGTTGGGAATGTCTGCCAGCTCTTGGCTCCAATTGGTTAACAGAATGTTTCTCAGTACCGTATCCTTGTTGGTCTTCAAGTCAGCACTGCTGGTGGAACACACTGTGCTTTGCCTGGTCACCAGCGGTGAGGGACGAGGAAGTGGGGGGTGGCGTAGCACCGAATCCTGGGAAGGGACAAACGCAGAAGCAGAAGAGCGGCTAGGTGGCTAGCACAATTTTCCATTGAAATGACATCTTATATCACACACAGTTATACAAGCATAATCTATAATATAATTTTTTGGGGAAAACATTTGTGTACTTATAAGTTAGTTGATGAATCACATCATTCAATGACATATTTCAGAATTGTCCTATATATTGTCCCATATCAAGTAATCTGCATCAGAATAGGCAGAAGTGATGTCAACTTCGGCTCCCCACTGCTCCGACCGGGAAATGTTTCACAATGTGAAATCAACACCCCCAACCCGTCTACCTCCTGAAAGAGTACTTTCCTTTTTTTCTTCATACAACTGGAACATTACATGTCCCCACATCACCCCACATTCCTCACACTTGCCATCCCTATGTTTTCCCACCAGCAGCCATCCCCTCCCTAGCCCACAGCGCCTTAGTTTTGTCAGCTTAACATCGTCCTATCTACTCAAATTAATTGAACTTCCCTTTCTAACACTAGGCTAAACGGAAGTACCTAAAGTACCCTTAACATCTCCTCTCACTTACTCTGCCATAGCCTAATCATTCGCTCCCATATTAAACCACTAGCCTCAATTTGACTTGTTATTGGTGCTTATCCTTCTTCTGCTCTGCTAGCACCTTAAAACATAATTCAACTGAAGACTGCAACACTAGAATGTATTAAGTAGAATCATGCAAATGTATAAATATCTATAAGTATCAAATATATGAATTACAGCATGCATGCAGAGTGTGCAAAATTACTGCAGTAGAGCATACTGAGACAAAGAAATGAATGACAAATGTATAAAATATAAAGAAAATACAGAAAAATGATATAGCAGCAAGAAATTAAATCAAAACTTCAATCAAGTGCAAAATATAACAGATATAAGGAATGAGGAATTGAGAAAGTCTTTCTCAATCTTACCAGGTCTACAGGAGGCCATACTGTATAGAAAGTGATGTGCATTGTAAAAACGAATCACCTCAACAAATACATTCAATTTACATGTAGATTACAGAACATGCAGTCTTGCATATTTGCATTGCTAGCTTTCCACCTGATTAAAATACCAGATGGAGACACCACGTGCACAGAAAATACTATACATGTATTGTATCTTTGTGTCCAGGCTTTTGGATACAACAATGGCAGGTTGTTCCAAATAGTGTAGGATACGATTTGTAGCTGGATATTGCATATGGATATGAAAGGCACAATGCCTTGGCTTGCAAATACTGGAAGAATAAGCAGCACTGCTGAAAAATGGATGCATGAGCAGTTTTCTTTATTCATCAGACACAGTGAACATGATGAACACTATGAAGCCTGTATAGCTCAAACAAGTTAGACGAAGGGTACCAAAGGAAATAATATTACCTAGGGTTTTCACTGTAACAGTGTTAGAAGTGCATTTTTTAGATGAGATTTTAAAAGAAGATGATCTTGGTGCCGACTACTGGTACCCAGAGCAGCCAGATTTTGGTGGCTGCCACCAGTAGAAAATGTCCAAGGACTACAATACAGGAGGCTGAATAAATACAAATGTGCATCTTGAGCGTTGAATATTATATAAAATGTTTCCCAAGAACAGAATAAATGTAAATCCTCCAATGTTTGAAAAATGCACTGAAGGGAAAACGATGCCTCTCAGCTTCCGAAACAACATTTTGAAACTCCCTTCAGTACGGAACCTAGGTTTTACTCTTCCATTTCTCTTACAAAAGTGCCTCCACGTTGGAAATGGCCTCTGAGCTTCTTTGCAAGGAAGACAAATGTGAATTGCCGCTCAGTGAGGTAGGTGGGCCATTATTCCCAGCGAAGGGCTGTGATTTAGCAAGGCCTTACCTCAGGGAAAGCGAAGCCCGGCGAATGAAGGCGGGCAAATGAAGGCGGGCGAATGAAGGCGGTAGCCCAGAGGTATATCTTAGGGTAATGAACCATTCAAAAATGAACCTCCAGAACTAAAGAAGCCTGAAAATGGCTGTGTAGAGCAATTTCCCGGCATGCCAAGGTGTGAGAGAGCTGACAATGTTGTTCCTTCTCACTTATTATGATTCGGAAACTGCGACTGCGTGCAGCGTCTATGATCCCCGCACCACAGGGGACTCCATTTCTCATTTCCCCCATGTAAAGTTTGAATTATCAGGGTCTTATTTAATATTATTCATGTTGACTGACCCTCACACTCGCTTCCTTCTCCGAGAGAGGACTCAGTCCCATCAAGAAAAGGTACGGTGGAGGCTGAATGGTTGGAGAAGCGGGCTTGTGACTGGAAGGTCATCAAATTAACTGGTTCAAATCCCCAAACCAGTTTAGGAAATCTGGGCAGGGACAGTAAATTAGCGATGATGTCTCCCGACAAACTGCCATTGCTGCTCAGTGGCCAACAGTAGAAGACCGTGAACGATCGGTGGTGAAAATGAGCAAATCCCTTTTCTTGATAAATAACGTTGCTGATAATGTTTTATGTGAGATTCCAACCGTAGAACTGCTTTAACCCTTGACAATCCCACCAAATTAAGGGTGTCAGGAAACTGAGATGCTCCGCTATACCAGAGGAAACCAAAGGGATAAGAGAGGAAAAAGATCCAACACTGATGAGTTTCTCTGGACAGAGCCTGGTGTTTGGATTTCACTCTTAAGTTTTGCTTCATCACTTCCTGTGACCACATCAGACACAACACCAGAAGTTCTCTACGGGGCCTCAATCAGGGCATGGGACGCTCTTCTGTGTTGCAGCCCCACTGGGATGTAGGCTGATCAGACAGGTGTATTTTTATATAAAAACATCTTGCCTTGTGCAGCAAGTCCAAGTCATCTTCATACAGTAAGTTTGTTTTAGATGGCGTCTGTGATTCCATCAATACTGTGAGGAGTGACAAAAACAGACGCAAGGTCATTTTCCTTTTGTGGTTCATCAAACCAGCTGACCATGCGGTCGGCACAACCGTTTGTAAGATGAGTTTCGCTGAATTGGTATCACCGATCAGAATATCCTCCAAGTCCCTCGGCCGGGCCATCCACGCTGTGAACGTGCTGAATTATGTTACACTCAGAAAAGCTGAGATAAGGATGCGCAGGAAATTGCTTAACCTTGTAAAAAAAAACAACTGTAAAGTCAGATCAAGACAAATACATGAATCAATCAGTCGTTTGCCTAAGCGAGCGTGAAAATGCAATAAAACATAGTTCGAATTTAGAGACCTTTCCCACCAGTAACCTTTTAATTTGTATTATCTGCATTCCACAGCCTCTCTCCCGGACAGACCGGGTGCCTTGTGACACATTATTCAGATGCAGCTCTTCAGTCCAGGCAGGGTTTCTTTTCTCGGTCCCTGTTGGTACTGCCTGCTGTTTAATGTGAAGGTCAGAGTATTGTGTGTGTGGATGAGACGGCATCGGCAGTGACCACTGTGTCGGCTCTGCTTAGCGCTTCCCTGCACGGTCTGCTTGGCACCAATAGACTGCATTATCCAAAGCTATATTAGGATCGAGTCCTTTTTTTTTTTTTTCTTCCTTTTTTTAGGGATACCCTTGCACTCGGCTGTCCTATTTCCTCTGCGCGTGCCTCGGGGGAGATGCACACGAGTAGCGAGTGTTCCCTGACCTACAGATTTAGCCTCAGCATTATACTGTGCGAGCCAGGCCAGATCAGGCCAATCCAGACCAGGCTAGCTGCTAGCCCAGAGCAATGAGCTCAAGCAGCACTACAGCACGTTGACTCAAGCACTAGAAAGAAAATATTGAACCCTGGATGCAGTCTGCTTCGTTGCAATCCAGAGCATGTTGACGCTGTGGCAATTTTAGCAGCAGCAGTAAAAGGAGAAGAAAACACAACAGCAGTCTAAAGAAAAGTCCAGTGCGGTAAGACACTACATGGCCATTCTATGTTCTGCCACAAATCCAGGCGGGCAAGTGTATGTTGCTGCTTCACTTAAACCAAGATGAAAATGTGCAGCACAGCGCTGACAGCTAAGAGAGTTTACTGCTTGCAAATCAAAAAGATTATTTTATTATGCTGCACATAAATCTCTCTCTCTCTCTCTGTCTCTCTCTCTCTGTCTCTCTCTCTCTCTCTCTCTCTCTCTCTCTCTCCATTAGTTACATATTCAGAGAAATGCAGCACAGCAGTATATTCTGCCAATGCAGAACTCCAATTATTTCTGTGTTGGGTTGAGATTACACACACACACACACACACACACACGTGCGCACACACAAAGAAGCTTCTCCATACATGACTGCTGAAATACGGCAGAGATCGGATGTGTTGTGTTTCAGATGACTCATGGGTTTTTTAAGACAGTAGAAACTATGTTGCTGAGGTTATCTGAATTATCCCAAATTCAGAGAAGCATTTCTCCACTGCTCTGCAGGTGTTATCCGGAACTATGTACTGCACATCCAAAATGCAATGCAGGTATGATTTCTTTCCTCCTGGCAACTCTACATAGAGCACTATGATCCTCAATCTGGCAACATACACCTACTCCTTCATTAATTACATCCCCCTGTGATTAGCTCATCGTTTACCCAGTCTTAATTAACCATGAAATGATGCCTCCTTCCTATTTCTAGGTGACGTCTCATCTCCTGTTATATTCCTGTCCCTTCCTGAATATATATTTGCTCATTATGAGTATGAAATCCTGCGAATAGGAAGGAGTAGTGGGTTTTCAGTTCACCCCGGTAGGTGAGGGAAGTGTGTGTGTGTGTGTGTGTGTACATGTGTGTGCTGAGATGTAGTGAAGGACAGGGCCAAGGGCGGAAGGAGGGGCTTTGCATGCGTGTGTGTGCATGCATGTGTGTGTGTGTGTGTGCGTGCATGTGTGTGTGTGTGTCTGTCAGAATGACTCAGAGTGCAGCAGCGTTCCTTTGTTATCACACTGTGGGAGGCAGAGCTCTACCTTTGTCTTCTCCCCATCCAGACACACTGTGGTGATCTGCGCTAGATTACAGCTCACTACAAAATACCAGTTTCTGTTAAACATCCAATCTGAAATGGCAGCATGGCATCCCCCCTGTGGAAACACATTCGCACATTCACGGCTTTGTTTATGTTTTTTTTTTTTGTTTGTTTTTTCAATTTGAAGTTCATTGTTGGAGTTTTAATGCGTTGTAAGGCTAAAAAAAACCCGGCGTAGACGATGGAATAAGAATGCCTGTATTTTGGTGTTGCGGATGTTCTAAAGAGCAACACATATCGCCGCATAGATCTTAGGCATATTTTTACATTAATTGTTCAGGTGAAATGAAACATCCCATAACTCTTCATAACACCAACTACATCAGTGAGTAGAAAGGGACCAAAACGTGCACATCCCAATCCCCAACAACAGGCGCCGAACAGAATCTAAAACATGAAAAATGGGGGATGGGGGATTTTCATTTCTCGGTTTCAGCAGACCATCATGAACGTTGCACCATCAATTTTTTCCCATTCTATGAGATTGTCCAATGACAATGAGGTATACGTATGCCAGAGCACTTCCCTTGTGTTCTTCAGTGTGGAAAGAGCTAGGAGGCAGGGGTATAGAGAGTAGGGTCAGATCAATATATCGGTTTGCTGATATATTGGCCTTTTATTAAAAATTGGTGATCAGCCAATCATTGTCATGCAGCTCTAATATAATGTAGTTTGTTTGATTACATATTAATGGTAAAATTGATCACTACACTGACCCATTGTCCCAATAAAGTTCACTTTCCCCTCCTCTTCCTCCACTCTAAATATCAGCCGATCCGTGACCCTGCCTGATGGGATGGTGCGACCCCTTCGCTTCCCTCTCCTTTCCCCCGGTTGAAACAGTAGCATCCATTTCCTCCCGTTTCATGGCAGGTTGCTCTCCTCCCCCTCTGCAATTTCTGAGGGTAATGTGTTTCGCTGCTGCCTGAACAGATGGAGGCTCGGGAAGTGGTCCGCCATCAGTCGCACTAGCCCCACTATCACCCCTCAAAACGCAGAGACGCCGTACGACTTAACTTGCATCCCGCCAGGATGCAAATGGAGTCGTATTCTGTGAGATTATTGTTTGACGACAGCTTTGGAGCTCGGCGCTCAGCACAGTGGTGTTTCTGCACTGTACTTCCCAGAGATCACCTGTCAATCAAACAAAGTCTTTTTCCTTGGATTTCCTGTTGATGAAATGTGTCTGTAGGTGGCGCTCTGTTCTTTGCCTGTTCAGATAACTACCCAAACAAACCAGCAACATAAAATGCATCACTTCCTGTAAGCAAATGTAAAACCTTTCACCATGTCCATGTTCATGTTTTATATAAATAAACCTGTCTCTGGGTCTTTTGCAGGGCAGCGAGGAGGGTGACGTGGACAAGAACAAGTGCTGCACGCTGTGTAACATGTCCTTCACCTCAGCAGTGGTGGCACAATCACACTACCAGGGTAAAATCCACGCTAAGAGACTAAAACTGCTACTGGGGGAGCAGCCCGCCATCACAGCCAAAGGTATTGCACTCCGCTCAGTTCACTGCAGTTATAATATCGCCCAAGTGTCCAACGACAAGAGGGCTTCATTATGAAAAAGGAGGAAATGTAATTAAAGCCGCTATCTGTAGAATATTTATCTCAATGTATCGTTCTCAAATTAATTTTAACAGCGTAGTGTAATGGCTCTGGCAAAACGAGACCCCCGCCGACAAATCTTTTTTATTGTTTGTGTTGCATTCTATGTGTTTATTCTGTGTGGCCCCGGGTACGATTTCCCACGAATTATGCAGGACTGACTTAGAACACAAAGGAAGAGGAAGAGGACTGCCTCACTTTGAGTGAACAGTGTGAAGCGACTCAAAAAAGCAGAAAATAACCCCCATCCTTAGACAGGTTTATTCTAGTTCCACTATTCAAACTGCATTATCTCATTTTATTAAATGTTAAATCACAATATACTGTAACATGGACTTAAAGACAGGGGGTTACTGGTAGTTCATGGGGGAGGGGGTACAACTATGGGACTCAAAGGGTCGCCATCAAATCAGAGAGCTAAGAGGCGTTGTCAGGTGGAGTAAAAGCCTCTTTGCTGATCTCAAATCACTGTAAAGCACTGCATCAAGTGGCTCGTTGCTTTTAGAAAACGTAGGTAAAACTGTATTAAAAAAGAAAGCCTGCAAATGTGCATTAAAGCTTTGATCTTTAATCAATAGTAGTTAACAGCACAGTGGAACAGTAGCTAAACAAAGTGGTTGCTAAGTAGTAAGTAGTGGTATGAGTGGTGATGTTTGGTTAGTGCGTTAATATTTTAATGACCTGTCACGCAGTAGCAGGTGTGTATTTATAAAATATAATATTCTATCATTAATATTTTAATGTTATGTGGTCAGAGATGGGTATTTTACAATGGCTTTGAACGTGACTCGGCCAGTCAGACCTCAGGACTTCATACTCACTTCTTCACTGATGATGTCTCCTCCTCATCTCTCTCTCTTATGTTGTTCCCTGTGTGTGATGTATTGGTGTCCAGTGTATATATTAGTGTGCACCAGATGTGTCTTGAGTCGGTGCGCTGAAACACCACACACACACACATCAGGGTCAGAATAGAGTCCAGTAGCTTAACAACATGTACAGTATAACATCCCAGCCAACATGTCCATGTAGGCCCCACATGGGTTAGTGATGGGCTGGTACGTACAACCCAAATGGGGCCCATATTAATTTGTCCATATAGGCCCCGTGTGTGTCTGCCCATGTGGGTCGCTAATGGGGCCAAGGTGGGCTATAAGTGGGACCCATATGACCAATCATCATTTAAATAGGGCCCATGCGGGACCCACACATAGACCAGAGCTGGGCTTAAACGGGTAGCCCTGGGTCAGCAGCACCCCTGGGTCAGGTAGGCATCAAGTAACTTGCTCAAGGATACTTAGGGGGCTGTGGCTCAGGAGGTAGAGTGGGTCGGCCTCTATTTGGACGACCAGCGGTTCGATCCCCGGCTCCTCCAGTCCACATGTCAAAGTGTCCTTGGGCAACTTGCATCTTCGGTGTATGAATGGTTAGACTCCCCTGATGTGCAGGTTGGGACCTTACATGGTAGCCCCTGTCATCTGTGTGTGAATGGGGTGAATGTGAATCTATTGTAAAGCGCTTTGAGTGGTCAGAAAGGCGCTATATAAGTACAGGCCATTTACCATTTAGGTAGGTATGATTACACGGGCCCTTTGGTATAGGGGACACCCTTGCAAACCATTAACCGTTGCTGTTTGTAGACATATTATACTCTAGTATTTTGATTATTTGAAGTTATCGTACAGGTTGTAAAAGGTGCTAGAAGCTTATTTTCGATATTCAAAATCTTCAAGAATGTATGTGAATGTGCCTAAAACTTTAAAGTAGTACTCTGCGAGATTCATGTTTGTTTATCATTTATTTTGTCTCAAGATCTACCTGACACCAGGAGTTTAGAACAGCAAATGTAAGAGCTTTCATGAACTGGTTGGATCATTATTTTGTTAGAGAATTGCAAAATGGATATTTATTTCTGAAAATGCTGAAAATGTTGTGGATTATCACTTTAAGAACCGTTTATAAGACCCCTCCCAACAGCAGCCTAACTAGTTGGTGTGGCTGGCTGCTTCTCCTCCAGTCTGGAGGTGTTTTATTTTATTTAGATTTAATCACCAACTGCTTCACACCTTGGGGTGATGGAAGTCTGGCTGCTGTTGTAATCCACCGGCAGCTGCTCACCTTGAATCTACTTACAAATTGGCTGTTGTGAGAGTAACAAAAGGACGGCCGCTGGAGGGGGGGGACGGTGAATGGCAAACATAGCAAAAGTTCTATTCTCCAATCGCTCTCAGGTCTGACACCTGGGTCCACAGTGAGCATCACGGATGAGAATAGATGAACCTTGAGCTTTGTTTGTTTACCGCAGCGCCCCACTTGTCCAGGCAATTTCTATGCACACCACAGACTTTGTGTTTTCCTTTCCGGGCCCAAATACCCCTCTTCACTTTGACTTTGGTGTGAGGTCTTCTTTTGACTGACACTATGATGCATTTTTACAGTGGTGTCATTACTTCAAGTTTCAAGTTTATTGTCACGTACTAGATAACAATGCATACATCATTAACAATAGTGAAATATTTGACATCATTCAGAGGACAAATTTCAACTCGTTAACCGCCAGCAGTAACAAAAAAGAAGGTTTTCAATACAATTTAGGGATGTGTGAGATCACATGCATAATAAAATAATTTTGGCTACATTTTACATTTTACATGTAATGGGAATTTCATCATTCAATTACACCAGGATGCATAAAACTTGAATTACTACTGGATCTTGATGGATATGGAAGTGGTCCTGATCAAAATTCTACATCGTCTAAACGCAGTCCAACCACAATATGCATAGAAGCAATGTAAAGATAACAGAAGACAGATTTAAAAAAATAAAAGCCAATGGATGCATAACAGCAATTTCCAAGTGTGGGCAGACAGTGATGTGTTTTCGTAAACTCTGATATAAAAAATCATGTTGAAATGTACAAGTCATGTGCAAGTGTAGCCTTCGTGTTTGGGTAAAGTGTAACTATAGTGTAA
Organism: Gephyroberyx darwinii; assembly: GCA_900660455.1. Classification (NCBI taxonomy): domain Eukaryota; kingdom Metazoa; phylum Chordata; class Actinopteri; order Trachichthyiformes; family Trachichthyidae; genus Gephyroberyx; species Gephyroberyx darwinii. Next base: position 1,101 of record CABFOQ010026425.1, on the reverse strand, counting down.
AATGTTAATGTAGTGTGTGAAGATATAAAATGATCAGCAGAGCAGAAAACAGGCTTGGTGGAGTAACGGATCCGGGGTCTGTTTGTGGTTTGGCGCTCTGCCTGCCTCTAATCACAAGGCTACCCTGAGGATCTTAAGTGTTTCGGCACTAGTTCACCTCCCAAAAAAGAAAAGAGCACACATCGCATATCAGCACAAATTGCTTACCCTCCCCTGACCCGGTCTGGAAGCAAATCAGTAAACAAATGATACATTTGCATTCATCGTTTTGGTCACTGATGCGTTTAGCCAGAGCGACTTACAGCGAGCGCAGCAGTAGAAGGAGCTTGAATTGCTCGATCACCAACACTGTAAACAACCAATAGTAAGGAGTGCAAGGGTCACTTGAAACTCACACTCACTCAGTTTTTGGTCAAAAAACAGAGTTTGGGCTGAGAGGAGAGTTTTGAAATCCAGAAATCTCAGCATCTGGTGAAGTAATCGTTGAGTTGTTGGCATTGATCAACAACCTTATCAACTCCCCGCATTCATTAATACACAGGACAAGATGTTACTATCCCATGTGCCATAATCCAAGGTAAACACATGTAGAAGGCCAATTCAGATAAGAAGAAACACAAAACAAACGAGTGATATAACCACCATCAGATGCAACACCATAGCAGACATCAGGCTACACCGTCATAAATCTACGGAGTCATTCCTCAGATGGCACCATTCGCCAGTTACCTAGCCTAGCCAACAGCGGTATGCGGCACGTCATTGGGGTTATCAAGTGGGCACCTTCTTTCACCGATGTTTCGTTAAGTTAGGCCCACAACACCTCAAGAAGGCTTAACTGTGTATTCCAGCGTCCTGGAAACACACCCCTCTACGCCACCACCTCACAACTCCCTTTAACCCTCACCAACTACTGCCTGCCATCAACCTAGCCTAGCCTTGGTTAGCCTTGACCTAGTCACACCAGACAACACAGCCAGTCAGTGTGTGTGTGTGAGTGCGAAGGATACGAACCCTGTACAGGGTAAGGGGAGGGGGGGATTGGGGTGGGTTAACCCCAGTTTGGATACGATCCCGGGTTAGGGAAAGGGGAGGTCGTCC
>CABFOQ010026419.1:0-13559 GCA_900660455.1 Gephyroberyx darwinii | reverse complement strand
GGCGGACGCCAGGTCTTGAAGCAGAGGGAAGTTTAAACCTGGCACCGGGGTGATCCCCGCTTCGTCTAGGCCGGCGATGATCTGCGCTGATGGAGATGAGACGCACTGGTAGCCGGACAAGCGGTTGCTCCTTCGGCGGGACGGGCCTGGGGAAGGATCAGGTTGAGAGTCATGGATGATCAGATTACTCCCGAGGAGATCGTCGGAGTCCGACATGATGGATCGATGGTGAGTAATCTTCAAACAAAATAGTATGATTTGCGATAGTCAATCCGGTGCGGATTAGGCAGCTGAAATGACAGAAACACGGAAGCAACTGAGGGGATACAAATAGAAGGATATGGTTAGTGATTGGATGCTGGAGAGGGAGGAAGGGGCGGAGAAAGGTACGCGGGTTACAGTGAATGGATGATGCAAAGTGAGGGCGTGCTTGACCTGCTGACGTGACGAGGGGCAGGGAGAAGCCTTCCTGATTGAACTTACGCATAAGCTTCATAGTGACCATTATTCCCACTGGGAAAAACTGTTCACGGCAGGTCCCTGGTGGTAATTACAAGTAGGTGAATTGGAATTTTTGTTATAGACCCCCATCTATCCCACTTGACCTTCCGAATTGCAGAAGTAACTACAAAATGTCAACAAACAGGGAGAAAACCAAGAAATTTTAAAAGGATGAAATAAATTACATCAATATATTGACAAAAGTGTGCTGGAGGGTTGTTATCACTACAGTACAGTCACTAAAGAAGCCTGACATATGTTTTTTTCCTATTGTTTAGCTTATCATCTTAATTTTCTTTGCTCCTCGAGGTATTTAAGGTTTAGAAAGCAATGCTGGTTGATAGTAATGTATCTTACATTGATGAATAGCGACATCACAAACATTGACCTGCTGACCGCCATCTTGGATGTGGGCATTTCCAACGATTTCCTTAAATGCCTGAACGCTGCCAAGTTGTAGTACCGAGTACCGAGTTCGCCTGCCAGGAACTCTGAAAGCTTTAGCTCCGTTAGCGCTGGAAGAACAGCGCCCTCTTCTTGTTTTGTGCCAGATCAGACTTCTCTTTTTGTTGTCAAAACATGTCACTTCCTCTTATAATATTTCCCTCCTTTTAAAATTGACAGCAAACTCCTTGTCTCACTTGTTCCCCATCCACGAGTATCTTGACAAACCAGCTGAGCTGTCTGACGCTTGTTTGACTTACACAAGCTACCTGACTGCATCTGAGATGCATTTACACTTTGATGTTAAATGGTATCATGAAGGATATACATGTAGCAGTTTTTTATTCGGTTGCTGTTGTGGACTATGCTCTAGTCTGCTGACCAGTTAGCAAACATTTTTATTGATCCAATTCAGGTCAGATTTTTACAATTTTGCAATACTACAATGTTATACACCAACCTGTTGCACCAACAGGTTTATCTTGATCTGTCTAGCTTGAAAAAACACCTTTCTGTTAAGCTCCGTGACAGGAGAGTTTCCTTTTATCTTGCTTACTGTATTACTGCTTACTGTATTCCACCACAAGCTTGTGCAGCAGAGGCTCTTCAGCTCTCTGGTGCTAACAAGAGCTTGTCCCCAGAAGCTCTTTCAATAGTGACAGAGGACTTCAACCATTGTGACCTTAAAACAGTGCTGCCTAGATTTGACCAGCATGTGAGCTCTCCGACCTGGGGTGACAGGACTCTTGATCACTGTTACTCTACTATGAAGGGAGCATACAGGCCCAATCCACAGCCTAACTTTGGGAAATCTTACTACCTGTCTATAGGCAGAAAATGGAGAGTCTACAGAAAATGAACTCCAACACCGGCAACGTTTTGAATCAACTGACTAGTCAATTTTTAACAACTCCGTGAAGTTGAATGAATTTGCTGAATCAGTCACCGCTTTGAATCCCACTCAGAGCCACACCATAGCAGAGAGCTCTTCCAATGACATTGCTCTGCAGTTGACCAGGGCATTTTAATCTGTGAACGCATGTACAGCTGCTGGCCCAGCCTCAACACAACCTATGCCAGCACGTTACAGTTCTTCATTAAAAACCATTGTAGCCTCAAAACTGGTGTTAAAGCTCAGACACCTTGGACTATGACAGGCTATTGGATTTTTTTTTTCTGGTACAACAGAGACTTTACTTTCTGAGATGTCTCAAAACATTTGTTTTATCTTCCAAAGGTTTGGTTAATTTCGATTAGCAGGGATGGGTTTCTCTCTATTGTACCCCCACTATGTGATTTAGACTAATAAGACGGGTGTATTTCTACTTAAAAATCATGCCCTATGCAGCTTTAATTCTCTAGTAATTTCATATATGTTTGGGGTGCCTGCTATTGACTTGTGTTTGTGTATTATCCAGGTACAGTGAGTGTGCTGCTGTCCTTTGCCTTCATCTTCAACCAGTGTCTAGGTTGTGATTCCAACACCCCACAGTGGGTCAGTTTGACCTATTTCATCCCGTTCATCATCATCTTCCAGTTCGGCTGGGCTGCCACACAGATCTCCCATCTGTCTCTTATACCAGAGCTGGTCACCTGCGAACACGCTAAAGTGGAACTCACTGCATACAGGTAGGTTGTACATATCATGAAGTTGTGACTAGAAATGTTTGACACTGCTCCTGTGTTGACTAAGGCACTAATGATTACTTTGGGTGCATTGGTTCAAAAGCACCATCAAAAGGTCAGTTGTGGCATCAAGCCTCAAAAAACAACATTAAGAAGCTGAGACAGTAATAAAGGAAGCTTTCTCAGCCTTATTTGAGGCCTGATACACTTAAGTGGCTGGTGTGCAGGCTCCTTTTTCCCTTTTGAAGGTCATACACACACACACACACACACAAACATGCACACATTAATCATGACCCGTTGACTACAAAAGCAGAACAAGCACGATAAGGAATATAAAAGCAAGCCATGAAACATAAAGGTTAACGGGGGCACAAATACAATTGAAAATTGTAATCCAGACTTTGGAACAGCCAGCAGGGCCTTTTTGTACAGTAACTGTTAGTGTTGAAGAAATCGCTCTTTTTTCCCCCTTCTGTTGAGCCTTTCTCAAACTGTGTCCCAAATGCGTGACAAAAGAATGAAGTCCTGCAGAGTTTGTAGTTTCTCCTCTCTGTGTGTCTAGGTATGCCTTCACAGTGGTAGCCAACATCACGGTGTATGCAGTGGCCTACCTGCTGTTCCACTACCAGGTGGGACAGGACGGCGACTCCCCCAGTGACGCCCTCGGACCAATAGATATCCCTGTCTTCAGGGTAGGTAAACCAGCGAACGTACTTCCCTATCTTCAGGATGAGTAGACGCAGCTAACATCAGATATACTTATTTTCTATGTGAATGGTATGACGAGGCATTTTTGCCTTTTTATCTGTGTAGTTATAACGGTCAGTTCCTCACTCGCTTGCTCAAAGCCGCATCTGCGTCTGTCATGTTAATGCCGGTATTGCAATGTTGAATACCGAGTCTACTATACTATACTATACTGAAAAGTCTGGAATCACAAGGAGGTACTAATATAAAAACTGCTTATCAGAAGTGGGATTTGAACCCACGCCTCCATTTGGAGACCAGAAAGCCCGATACCGTAGACCATCCTGACATGTAGTGTGGTGAGGAAAAACAAGTGCGACAAGAAAACAAAATATAGTATTATCTATTCTTGTTATTCCACACTTTTCTGACACGCTGTCTAATTAAATCTCTAGATTTCTACTTTTACAACTCGTATACTCTATACTCTATACTATTGCTGTGGCTATTCTGAATATGTCATTTTGCTGATAAGTGCTGACATACAACCTCCCTTCTGTTGTGTTTCATTATAGAACCTGGCATTGATTGTGCTGGGCATCGGGTCTTTCTTCTCTCTCCTCTTCCACCTGGGAACGAAAGAAAAGAGGCCTGGAGCAGGGGGGGAGCAGGGGAGGAGTGGGAACGTGAAAGAGGACGAGGGGGAGGGAGAGCGCAGGCCCCTCCTTTCGCACTCTAAGCCTTCATCCTCTCCTCCTCCTCAATTGCCTCCTCTCCAGTGGAAATGTTGGCTCAGACAGCCTGCTTTCTACCAGGTAGGACCAGATGGATGCATTTGGATGTTGGAGCTAACAGGTCATTTTAAAAATGCGCCTGGAACCCTGTCCAGCTGCTAGATCCGTGCAATTTACATGGAATATTTATTATTAATAATACACATAAAGTTCATGGATCTAAATGTGCAGAAAATGTTTTCCGCTGTAGATTCTGTTTAGATATCTTCTGATGGTAAACATTTTGCAATCAGCATTTCCCTGCAACTGTTGCAACAGCTTAGTAATCACTAGAATGGCGACACAGTTGAAAACAAGGTCATTTTAACCATATTAATTTCATGATGGACAAAACATTTTCAACCATTACAACCTTCACCGCACTTCGGTCAACGAGTGCATCATTGTGGCCATTTCCTTGGACTTGCAATTCTCATTCATGCTCACGCTTTTGGCGATATATAATAAACTACATCTTTATTGGCCCCCCGAGGTTAATTTATCTTGCACATAAAGAGCCACAGTGTTGATTCAATACACACATGGAATAAAGACAATTCAGCCATTCATTGCACAAGTCATGCAGGTCATCCAGCAGCCGCAGCATTTGAATGAAACAATATCAGTATAGATAAGACTAAATCAAACGTTTCTACAAATTAATCTAATAGAATTGCTCATAAAACCATATTGCAGATCATAAAGCCAAATCAGCTTTTATCAATTCAGACGCATCTGGAATGGTACCTGAAACAAAACATCTTCTGTGTGTGTCTCTCTCTAGGTGGCTTTTCTCTACATGTCCACCAGATTAATAGTCAATCTGTCTCAGACGTACATCTCCATGTATCTCATCAACACACTGGGACTACCCAAGGTAACACGCATGCCGTTTCAGTCACTGTCATCATTTTCTACACTTGTCCAATCTTCCTAACTCCCCTTTGTTTCCCTCTCTCCCTCCAACAGAAGTTCATCGCAACTATACCATTAGTAATGTACCTAAGTGGCTTTCTGTCCTCCTTCATCATGAAGCCCATCAGCAGACTTATCGGAAAATGTGTGAGTCTGAACTTTGACCCCTGAATCCTTGAACCCGGCTTAAGAAATTAAGCAGAGACCACGACTATCCAATGAATACTATAATACTATATATACAATACTATATATTGCATATGGCATATGGCACAAACAATGTGACTTCAGTGCCTGGACCCATAGAGTCCCTGTCAACACGTTCCATGTGACTTTTGTTGAACATTAACTTTTTTTCTTACGCATGCATACCTCCATGTGAGTTCATGAACAGACTACTGCCAACATTGGCTCCCCTTGAGTAACATACATAGTATTGTCATCATTTTATCCACTTGGTGCATAAACACTCTGATCTGATCTGATAATATTGAGATCTTTATTTACAGACCTCACTGACTAACGACTGCGCTCTGTCTGTCTCTCCTCCGATTGGTCCAGCTGACCTACTTCCTGGGCCTGATGCTGATCTTGGCCTTCTCCTTTTGGGTGTTGCTAGACTACAAGATGGGCCAGGAAGTGTACGGGGCGGCCGTTTTGCTGGGCGTGGGGTCAGCCACCATCTTGGTGATGTCACTTTCCATGACCGCTGACCTCATAGCTGATCAGACGGTAGGCCCTGCGTGTGTGTTTTGGTATCTTAATGATGTCATTGTCCATAGTAGAGAGAGAGGAATGTGTGAACTTCACTGATAATTAATTCTCTCTCTCTCTTTCTGTCTCTCTCTGCAGCAAAGTGGAGCGTTTGTCTATGGAGCCATGAGCTTTACAGATAAGGTGGCTAATGGAGCAGCTGTGATGATCATCCAGGCTTTACACCCCTGCCAGTCAGTACACACACAGACACACACACACACACACACCCCAACAGGGTAATATGTGTTAATATAGAACCTGATGCACAAGACTGGTAGAAGTACAGTTGTTTCTCTCTCTCTCTCTCTCATATTTAGCACTATAATATGCTGTCCTGCTTGTGTGTGGTTCTACCATGACATCATGGTCGTAGTGACGGGCGGCGTGGCTGTTGCCGCGGCAATGGCCCTCTGCACCATCCTCATCTGGCCAATCAAGATCAGACCGCGTGAGTCGTAGTTCTACTGTATGCGTGCATGTAGACAGACGTTGGATATTTAAGTCATTGTTGCTCAGCTACTGGCCCACTGCTTAGCTAGTTGTTTTCTGTGTGTGTGTCCAGGTGGTCTGCCGGTGGTCTCAGCGGTTACGGGGTGTCAGGACGATGCAGCTGTGATCAACTAACCCCCAACCCCCACAACACTGCCAAAACAGTAACAGGACTAGACTTGATCGATGTGGCTTTAAGATTTATTTTTTCCGATGGAGGGGAATTCTGCCCTAGCACTTTTGATAATGTTGTCACAGGACTGAATGGAAGTACCAGAGGAACCAGGAAGTACAAGACAAGAGTTTTAAAGCTTTAAGGATAATTGTGGCCATTTTTTATGATGAAAATGAATATTTAGCGTTTTTGAGTGTCCATTGGCCTTATAAGACTCTACTGGAGAGACTGGTCAGAATCTATCAGCATGATTGGAAAAAGGGTCCAGGTTGAAAATGGTCTCTGCTTCACTAGGTGGGACAGAGCACAGCATCAGCCCCAAAGAGACGCTAGCATGTTGACTGTTGCTCTATGCCACTCCAATACTGCACTATCAGCCCTTGAGGTGTGTTTCTGATAAAGGGCTGTATAAACAAACTTGACTTTACTTGAACTACTAGTGCTAGTTCACTTTGTAGAATATGCAGAGCTAACAGGAAAGAGGAGACCCAATCACTCACAACGTATCAAGTATATGGCAGATCACTGATCCACCAGGTCCTAGTAGGATTGTTTCAAATCTCAGTGTAAATTTGGACCAATGAAGTGACCCAGACATATTAGGAATTGTGTTTGTGGGTTCTACAATAGGAACAGCTGGTTATCAAATACCAAAGCTGGCGTTCCAGTCAGTCCCAAGTTGAAAATTCCCAATTTTCAACCTTGGTGCATTCCATTACTCCATGAACCACAAGATTTTCTTCACCCAATGTAAAATACTTTCCAAGTTTTTAACTTGGAATTCCAACTTGACAGACTGTTCAATTGCATTTTTCTAGTAGGGCGTTGGAATTTCCCCCTTTCTATCTATGGATGTAAACTCTCTGAAATCCACAGATTATGAGGAGGAGGATGAAGGCTCTGCTGCAACACACTAAAAGGGACCAGAACAGCCAATGAACTTACCTCTGTACGATAGAGTACAAACTAAAATTACTGCAGGACCAACCTGAGAAATCCACACAGCACGCTGCTGTTGAATGAGTTCAGCTGACTGAACAGGATTCACTATAGTGGGCATCGTGTACCCAGTACCCTGGGTAGAGGCTCAGGAGCTCCAGCAGGAGGTTTCAATTCTTAGAAAAACTCTGGGATATGACGGAAGCTCAATTTGAGTAGGATGTGGAATGAGGTGTGTATGTGCCAAAGTTTTGACACTCATTTTGAAATAACCTTTTATTTGGGTTTGTCATTAATGGAATAATAGCTAATCCAGGTTATTGTTGAAGGGAAATGCTGTTTTCATGCATCAGCTCAACGGTGGGATGTCAGTACGCATGTTAACTCACTCATTGGGCCTCATTCACAAAACATGCGTACGATCAGATTTGATCGTATAATATTAGTATGAACGTTTCTACGAACATAGTCGGATTCATCATTTTGTCCGTGTCTGAATTTGTTGGTTTGGTACGATAAAGTCCTACGAGTGTTTGGAAACATGCGGGAAGTCTCTTAGAACGGCTTATTCTTTATGAAGAATCTATTACAGTAGTGCCAAACCTCAACAACAAGATGTTTCAGTAGCCTTGTAGAAGAAAAAGACCTAATAGGCTGAAATGGCGTATTTGCCGAACTGTCCTCATTCATAACAATACAAGATGATCAAACTTGTAATGGGTTGATCACATGGACTGGACGCCTTACGAATACAATAACATAGTCCTACCATCTGATGAAGATGCAGTCTGGGTTTGATCCAATGCCGATTGGACACCCGACAGTGAGGTGTCTCCTATTATTGATTGATCCTCTGATCCATGTTGGATAGCGGCTCAGTGCTGCCGTCCTCCTGTGGCTAATAATACGCGTCTACTTCTCCTTATACTTTTTTGCGATCTAGTTTCATGTCAAATGTTGTTTTTTTTAACTTCAGCAACAGTTTCTCCTACTTTTATCAGTTCTGCTGCCTATGCTTCTGAAAACTGTTGACCCTTCAGTCTGCAGCCTTTTACGGTGTTGAACAGTGTTTACCTGCAAATCAGCTTCAACAGGCAATTTACGAACAACTGGCATTCACCTGTTCTACGAACAAATCAAGGTTTCCCGCACGTTTCATGAATCCCACGTTCGTGTTTTCGTACGCACACACATGACAAATTTATGAATAATTTACGAAAACATCCGTGAATGAGGCCCAATCTGTCCTTGAATGGGTCTAATCAGAAATCATGGGCATCAACTTTACTCTGGGTTTTCAACTCAGTTACTTGACATTATTTCTTTCTCCTTTGATTGACAATTTAAGAAGACCAAATGTTATATATGCAGAAAACTGGACTAGCATTTTCAGGTATCAACTGCATATGTATGTGAATAATAGTATAAGGGAATCATATTGGAAAATGATTGAAGGCGTTACACCTCCTGGGGGGGGGCGTGTGGGTGTGGTGAACGCCAAGTGCCTTGCACCCATAATGCAACCTGGTTATACTCTTCCTGTGGTGCTGGCTGATGGGTAAGAGGCAGGAGGGCACTAGGTTACTGATAGACTGGCAATGGCTCACAAAGGGTTTGGTTCATTTCACTTTCAATTACTGGGAAACTTTTGGCATAAGAAGTTTGTCATGCCCAACCAATTATCAAACAAGTGAGGCTGAATGCTTTATTGGCAAATGACTCTCTCTTGAAACTTGAAAGTTTCAAGTTCCATTTTGAATTGACTGAAGTCAGTGAATCAACCACAGCCCTACGCCAGTCTACCCTTACCTAAATTCCTCACAAGGCACTTATTTTGTGTAAATTCAGCCATAAACCCTCAAATCATATTTTTTTTAACTTTATATTTCCATTTACCTGTTTTCTGTTTGCATCAATCTGTTCATTCCATGATTACATGTGTAATATTGATTTTAAAAGGGAACCTTATTAAACATTTCTTAAGGGGCAACTGGAACTGTGTGTGACTTGAATCTTGAACTGGTAGTCACATGAAGTGAAAATAATTTACTGAAGCCTGAATAAAAACCTAGCACACAAACCCACCCCGCCGTGTGGTCAGACCACAGAATAAAGTGTTACACTATTATCGGGGCAAGTCATTTCCTGTACAAGCAAGAATGTCATTTTGCTTGTTTAGACAGAGTGGCATGATGAACGTAATGTGAGCTGGATTCAAACTCATAAAACACATTGTAGCCCTCTGAGCAACCACGAGAATAAAATATGAAGCTGTTCCGTCGCTCTACTTTCCTTTCTCATAGATTAGAATAGAACATTTTCGCAGACGGGCTGCCATGTTGTGGGACGCTGGTGGAAGAGCTCCATCCGCTAATTATAAATATGACAAGAACTGACTTTTTATTGCAAATGTTGACAGGTTTTACAAGCACAGTTGAGTTTTACCCATTTTGTGATTGGCAAGCAGCAAATTGGAGTCTCCTTTTAAAGCTTGAATTTAAAGGCATTTAAACAACACATTATGGAGAATGCATGTATAGCCTATGCCAGTTTAGCAATGCGTTACTGCCGTTCACATCAACAAATAATTCTCACTCTCATACCTGCATAGTTGATGTAAATGTGTATCTTTTGCTTCCGCGTGTTTTGCTACTCAGGGTTTGATCCAGTGTGTCCCCACCACAGTTGAAATGAAACCTACATGGAACACAAGTGAGCAACACTTGGAGGGTGTAAATGCATATGGAGGGGGGAGGAAAACTGACCATACATCAGGAAACCTGTGGGAGTCTGAGCCCAACTCCCTGCAAAAGCTGCATGACTCAAGCACAGAGACAGATACAACTATTGATTAAACGAACACTTTAAAATAGCAGGTGGTCTTGTTATTTACATTATGTGAAGAGAACTAGCTGAACACAAAACACACTCTACTCCTAAGGCATTGCCCTCGTACTTCAAATTCCATGTCCAATCGTCATGTCCAAACCACGTCAACAAATCAAACAGTATCATCTGCAAACATGCACAGCCTCATTCCTATCGCGGCAGTTGAGCAGCTGGCTTGTCAAAGTGACCAGTTCGAATCCCCTGAATAGCTGGGGAAATCTAGGCAGAGAAATTGAATGAACGACTCTCTCTTATCCCTGTCTTCTCGTCATGGCGCACTGGCGCTCATTTTCTCTTGGCAACTGTCCCAAAAGTTGAACAGCCTGTTGTCTTTGTTGGCGCAGAAGTCGGTGAAGTCTCTGAGCAGGCGGTCGGCCAGCCTTTCGTCACCCAGCACGCCCGTCCTCCAGGCCTTGGTCAGCATGGTGTTGTAGGCCCAGTAGTAGCCCGCCCGCTCCTCGCCACCAAATGGACACTGGCTGTTTGACGTTGTAGAGTTTCTGCGACGCCGCTGCTGCCCGCTGGAGTATTTCCTCTTGGAGTAGGGCAGCTGGAGGAACACAGTGCCTAAAAGAGGAAACACATACCAACAGGTCAGTAAGCAACTGTGAGACCAAACCTGGACAGCGGACAGAAAACAGCCTGTTCAAAGACTGCTGGGGGAATGTACCTGTAACATGGATGTACTGAGGCTTGTTCTCAGACGGGAAATTGAAAGCAGAAGCAGAAAACTTGTCCTGAACAAAGCCAAATCTAATAAAAAGAGAAAGCAAACTTTTATATCGACATATTTTAGTAATAATTCTTTCATTAGCCCCTCTAGAAAGAAACTCTAGTGAGAAATCACTATGTAAACTTTCAGTCACCTAAAGACATCCTGATAAAATACCCCACCTGTAAAGTATGGCCTCTTGAAAGAGCTGCATCCTGTCCCAATATGTCTCTGGCTCATAACCTGTCGGGAAAAAAAAGGTTGGAAAATGACAAAACCAAGCGATCGCATACATGCACGGTGCATTCGGTGACTATGGTTCCTCACCTTCAAACAGGTTGTCGCTGCCGTTCTTCAGCAGACAGTGGATGCTAAGAGGAATGAAGAGCTGGGCCCTCAGTGGATCTCCATAGAGGTAAGATGTAAGAGCGAACGGTACTTCCAGGACCGGGACCAGCAGAAACCCGCAGGAGGCCGCTTTCCGGTGCCACCCTTGAACCTGGTGGTGTGACAAGAGGGTATTTTCCTGTATACATGTTGGCTACAAATTTCATGAGGTGACCGCTAACATTGCACACACATTTTTCTGTCCGTACATTATGCCTCCTCCATCTGCATGTTTGCATTGGGGACACATTTCTGTAGATTTGTTCTTCCATCTGTACACTGACAATGTAAATAACTAGACGCGGCTCCTCGTGGGCAACAACTTTGCCACAGGGACCTATGACTTCCGTCTGGATAGATTTTCCGCCATTTGGGGTTTTTCAAAAATCACTTTTTTTTGCTACTCCTCTAGGCCATTCTACCGATTCTCACCGAACTTGCAGTAGGACTCTAGGGATTGTCCCCAATACTATTTTTCTAAGCGATCGGTCAAACTGTCTGACTGCCAGATGCAATGGAATTTCGGGAAAACACCAGGTCAACAGGAAGTGACGCGTTACTCAACAACGCTTTATACCAAACTTTGGAGCCAAATGGACACATGGTGGCGCTATTCCCAAAAACGCTAACTACTCAACGGTTTGTCCGATCATCATCAAATTTGGCAAGCGCTGTCGCTGTGTAATACCATAGCTGTTAAAAATATGAAAGCGATGCACCAAACTTGACACAAGTGTTTAAAAGCTGATGGTGAACAGATGTGCAAAATTTGTCATTTGACCACACGGTGGCTCCATAATTCTTCTTCTTTTTCTATACGAAACTGCCTAAATGCCAATCCTCCCAAAGGTGGCGCTACAGCAGCGGTTTGAAGTTTGAAACTTTAAAAATCCATAAGAATTCAGCGGTACAAGCCACCGATCTGTAGTTTTCCGATAATATCGGCCCAAATTTGAGGAAACTTTCTTACGCTGGTACCTATAGGCACTTCACAGTTTTATTGTACCCACTCAACCTGCCTTGTCCACTTCTGCTTCAGTTAGTGATTTCCTACGTTTCCCAGAAAACCTCTCAGCAAGACTGAGAGAAGTGGCATGAAGGTGGAGAGAGCAGTAGTGATAGTGAAGTAAGAGAGAACGCTTCCCCTTAAGAATTGCAGTTAAGCGTTTCTTCTACAAGAGCATAACAGTGTGAACACGTCCTTATTATTATTATTATTACCATCTCAAAGAGCACCGCTGCAGTGACGGCCATCCAATGCAGCTTGATCTCAAAGGCGGCGTTGAGAGAGAAGTTGCCGTGGTAATAACAGCTGCACCACTCGGTTCGGTCGCTGCGGTTGTTCACGTCCACGTCCAGCGTGACCGTCTTCTGCTCCGGCACCGTGGCGGCTGGAGGGAAGACGGAGGGGAGGCGAGAGAGAGAGAGAGAGAGACAAAGACGGGGAAGCAAGGGAACCGGTAGGAGAGATGGAGGGGAAAACATGGGCGAGGCAGACAGGATTTGAATCAGATGATGTGGTGAGAGGTGGAGGCGGGAGTGAGAAAATGGCAGGTAGAGGATGCATGGAGACCAAATGTTAGAAAGTAACGTTGAGGTATACGCCCTCTCAGTTAGAGATGAAAATCAGAGACGGTGTGAGAAGCAATCCTCTTTGGCCTTAATTCAGAACATTTTAAAAAGGTTAAAATGTCGAATGGTCACATTATAGTTTATTATGCCATTTAAAACCATGAGACGTTTGTATTGCGAGTCATTACAGAGGTTTCTGTGTTTGCAGACAGATGATTTGCACAGGTCGAGGAGAGGTTTCCTGGATATAGATCATGTCAAATCTTTAACCATAACCCCAGTTGGAACGAGCTGCTTTCCAATGAACGTACTTTCAGCTTCAGGTTAAGTCTATTCCAGGAAACCAGTCCAAGGTGTTATAAAGGAATGTGGGAACAAACCTGACAAACAAAGCTTTCGGTGAAGCCAAAGCAGAAACATCGTCACAACAGACTGTGTTGTGCCCGATGCTCCACGCTGAAAAGCCATGGGCAGAGTGACAGGAGAGGACAATGCACACCACAGCACTACTGGACCACAGCCACGACCACAGCATGCACTAGAAACACTACCAACTAGTGCTCTAACACTAACCACACACCATGCGCTGATTGGAGGTAGATGACAGTCAGTGATCTGATTGGTTGAACTAATCAGTCGTATGATTTGGACAGAGGATCTGCAATCAAATTTACAAATAGAGGGAATCCTG
>CABFOQ010026416.1:0-17150 GCA_900660455.1 Gephyroberyx darwinii | reverse complement strand
ACACATTTTCGCATGTTTCCAAACACTCATAGGATTTGTACCAAACGAACCAAACTGTAGAGCTAAGGTTTCTTTTTTTCCAGGGTTTGCTGATTTACTGTTGGAAGATGGGAATGGTGTGTGTGTGTGTGTTTATGGTTTATCTAAAAAAACACTGGTGGTATACTTGAATATACACCAAAATTAGTCCTTCGGCCAGAGGGATCACTTACCTTACAGTATGTGCTTACTTTTTTCTGTGGGTAGGTGGCAATACTGCTTGCTTGTGTGTGTGTGTGTGTGCGTGTGTGTGTTGAGCCTTGGCTGTGTGTGTGTAGTTGTCTTAATGCATCTACTGTCTAAACTGAAATATCACCTCTGTAAAACAGCCCTGTGGACGCTAATTGACTACAGAGCTGGATGCCATACCAACTGGCAGACTCCCATCATTTTTAATGTTCATCTATCTGTGTGTGCATGTCTGTGTCTGTGTGTGTGTGACACAGGTCAGCACTTAGTGTGTGATGAATGGGCACATCCATTGTCCTAATGTAATGAAAAATAACTAGAGTATACCATACGTACCTCTGAAACCCTCTTACTGTTGCCCCATCCATACATCCCTCCATCATTTAGCTCTCTATTTATCCTCCCACAGATAAAGAGATGGACGAGGCATATTGATGTAGGCATCATGTATACTGTCATATATGTTTATTGGAGTGAATGAACGTAATCTCCTCTGTCTATTTCTCTGTCTATTTCTAAATTAGGTGCAAAAGTGACCAATAGTGCAAAAAAGGTGCAAAAACAAACAATTTTCTTTCACTTTTGCATGTTATGTAAATACTGTAAATGTCAGTCCTTTTTTTTTTTTTTTTTTTTACATCATTTGGCCTATTTTGCTTTTCCTTTTTATCAATGTATTTGGTCTGGTTGGCATCTCTATGATTTTCAAAACCTACTAAATCATAGGACACATGTAAATCCTAGCCATCTCTCACTGGCTCTACTGTCTGTTTCTACCACAGCGCTGTTCACCAAAAGGCAAATTCGAGTCAAGCTAATGAGGAACGAGACACTTAAGTCCTTAAGGACCTCTGCATCCTATTCTCCGGGTTTCAAGTATGGCCGCATCTCCGCGCGCACAAAGTGATGAATCAAACCATAGAGAGAAAGCTGGACTCGCCGGCGTTTTGCCTCCCTCGTCCCTCCCTCTTTCCCTCTATCTTTTGGTATGAATCGATCACAGAGGTTTGATAAATATGAGCTGTGTGCAGTTTACTGATGTCATGTTACATGATTTATGGGTATTTCGGTTCAGACAGTTTTTCAACATGCACAGTTGCCTGGTGCAGCTTTAACTATGAATGCTCAGTCCCAGAATTATCTTTTCACATTCAGAAACATTTATATGTCATTGCTACAAATGTACCATAGGACTGAATCTGTGTTATTCTGAAGGTCATTCCAGTGTGTGTGTGTGTGTGTGTGTGTGTAACCTCAGGTCCCTCCAATTGGTATTCCAGCCCACATGTAGTCATTCTGTCTGTCTGATTGAGGCTGTTGTCTAAATGAGGAGCGGTTAATTACCTCCTCACAGCAGCACTGTTCACCATGCAGACTACCCACCAAGACCACAGAACAAAACACAACACGACACCTCTGGTTAACAAATTAGACGGAGAGGGAAAGAGGGAGGGGAGACGGGGTGAGGGGGAGAGGTGGAGAGGGAGAGAGAAGCTGAAATGACCAAACAGTTAACAAATGAGAGAGAAGATGAGGAAAGAAACAGAGGGAGAGTAAGGGACAGGGAAGGGAGCGGGGGAACGTAAAAAGACGCGACACCGCCGACTAACATGAGAGAGAGGGATGAAGGGGGAAAGAGGGAAAAAGAAGGAGAGGGACAGGGGAAGCACAAGTGAGAAGGGAAAGTGAGAGATAGAGAAGCAACAAAACCGTGGGAGGCTGGCGAGCAATCGAGAGGCTGTGACAAACAAGCGGGCGGCGGTGAGAAGTTAAAACAAATGAGAAAAAGAGAGGTTAAAGCAAATAAGGGGGAGATGCTTCATCAAACGGGAGATGAAGAGGGTACACAAAAGGAAGAGCGGTGGAGAGAAAACCAAGCCGCCACCGAAAACCGCAGGAAGCTGCTTTAACAAATGGGGCCTCGGCTGCAGCCTACCAGCGCTGCGCCCGCGACATAGCCCCATTTTTCATTAGCGCTGTGATTTATCAACACGGCGCTGAGAGGATCGTAGCGGGAGCTTTTGATTAAGGCCATTAGATATCAGACATTAGCCGTGAGATCACTCACACGGCTGGGGTACGTTTGATTTCCGCGCCGGGGCGAGCCCAGGGGCAGCCGTTGTGCCCCTGCAGACTGCACGCTTTGAAAGCGTCTCTCTTCAATGATGGGGTGTCCCGGCGGCTCAGCAGGCTAAGGAGCGTGCCACGGGTTAAGTACACCGCGGCGATGTTTGATTCTGGATATTGACCTTTTTGTCACACACCATGCCATCTTTCTTTATCTGTTCTGCCACTCTCTTTAGACTTTTCTTCCCCCTGTGTTCCGAGGAGAATGCAGGGATCCCGCTTTATGTGCTACTGCAATTTGACGGATGCGTTTTGCAAATGTTCATCTATTTTTCATGGGAATGTAAAAGAATTCGGCTACTCGTGGAAAGCTCTTGACAAAAATGGAAAGAACCGTAGTGGTCTCTACACACTACATCCCTAATGCACTTGTGTTACTGCAAACTACTAGCTGAGTTCAACAAAAGGATCACATGGCTCAAACATTTTGAGATGAGACTGACTAGACGTGGTTATCGATTGTCATTTTTTAACATTCATTGCTGTTCTAACCCTGATTTACTCATATTTTCATTATGTAAACTTCACAAAGAGCTAGCCAAAAGTGGGGCAAACTGGTTTTAGTTTACGCCTGCATTATCAATGCATAAGAATAAATCCAATGCATGCAACATTCTCATAGACTTCTAATGCAATGCATCTGCAACAGAATGGCGCAGCGATATTGGTCAGGAACAATCTAGTATAGGACCTAAATATCATTGGACCAGGTGATGAAATTTGCAAGGCAGAGCCGAAGAATTTGCATGATTAACGAGTGATGACAAGCAAATCAAGGGGCTGGATTCAGAGTAGAGGGACTACACAAGCCAGAGAGGTATCTCAGTCTCTCAATGTGCCCTATCCCAATTCTGACTGACACGAGGAATAGTGTCTCTAGGTGCTGCATGAAAATATCAGCATAATGAAAATCACTGACAGTTCTATTTTCAAGTACTCTGTTTCAGGCATTTGCAGATTTTAGGATTTGTCATGTGCTACTAAACAAAGCTAGTAAGTTAACCTCATTTAACTTTCTATGTGTGTTCATACGTTTGTTCATGTTGAGAAGAAGCTGAAAGGATATCTGTTTGGGTCCCTCGGTTGACTTTGATTTTGGCCTTGGTTTGAAAGCTGTTTCCTAGTGAGTGAGATGCTTATCTTGTCACCACTTGTTGATGTCATTTCTTTGGCATAGCAGAAAGAGTACATATTATGGTGCATTTCAAGCATTCCACTCTTAATAGGTGAAACTTTATGCCAATCATAAGCCATTAAGGCACCAAGAGTACGCAGGTATTACTTAGGTATTACTTTGCACCTTATTCTGTTGATTGCACCTTATTCTGTTGTTACTTAGTTATTTACTTACTTACTTATTTACTTATCTACTTATTGTATTACCTTTTTATTTGACTTATTTTTACTGTGTAAAGTTGAGTTGACCCGGAGGACAAGAATTTCACTGCTGGTAATGATGTACGTTGTTATCTGGTACGTGACAATAAACTTGAAAACTGAAAACTGAAAACGGTTTTCATTCCTACCAAACGTGATACTAGCTCATTTTCATTAAAATTTTACCATGTTTCTGTTTACAAGCATTAAAATAAGGAAGCTGAGATTGAGTACATGTATACAGCATAATTGCTGAATATTCATCTCTGCAAAGTGACCAATCTGATGGCTCAATCGCTTTTGTTCTATCTTCAATTATTGTGCAGCTTATGTGGATGATGTTATCCTTTATAGTGACGACCGGGGGAACCACGTGTGTTGCCTTGATGCCGCAACTGACTGTTTGATTGCAAGCCTGCATGGATTTTCTATCCATACAGATAAAAAGAAGCGGCTTTAATTTGCGTACCGATCAGAACGTAACAGACATCTCGATCCTTTCATCGCCGTGATGAGTGGGTTTGATAACCACTGTCCTCTCGAGAGGCAGAAAGCACCATTGCCATAACACTAACCCTGTAATCAACAAAATAATAATGCCTGACTCCAGCCAACAACGTCACGCAAATCTGGCGCGCCCACCAGTTGGCTGATATACAGTGGTTGTTGGACGGGAGACTATCAGCGAACATCTCTCAACCACTTGACTTTCTCACTTGCACACAGTTGGCATCACTCCGTTTCCTTCTCTGACACACACTCGCAGCCTCTTCTATTTCCGTGTCCTGTTCTCTCTCCCAGGTTCTAATTCAATTACTCCCTTGCCTTATCAGCCTCTCCACCACTCTATCCAGCTAATCTGATTATAAAAGAGAGCTGGCAATTAAAACACAGACGTGAGAGAGAGCGAGATCTATCCTTCATGCATGGAGCATTAATGAGCTTCAGCGTCATGCCTCTCATACGGCTAAAGTTCAATTTAGTGGGACATGAGGACAACTTAGCATTTTACTTTTTTTAATGGAATTAAACATTGCTGACTTGCTGCAATACATTATCGCTATTTTTTTTGTCTCCAATAATATCCATAAGTGAACCAATGGCGAAAGCTGCCATTCTATTTCTTTGTCTCTGTCCTCGTTCTTGTTTCTTGCTTTCTTTGGCCCTCTCTTGATGGCATTTGTATCACCAGGGGAGGTCTGGTGACTGGTAATTAGTACCTCAGCATGCCAGGAATTTAATGTGTCACTAATTTTCTTCAGCTACCCTGGCAAAATAAAAAAAAAGGCTGAAATTACTACTGTATACAAAAGAAAAAATAATAAAATAATAATAAAAAAATGCTACTACTATAATACAAAAAATACTATACTACTAATACTATAATAATAATATGGATCAAGATCTGGTGTTACTGCCTTTCTGTTTTGCACGGGATGACCTGGATTACCATGGTCATGGAAAAGTTACTCATGCACAGGCAAACATCCCATGGTAATACTAATGCTGTCCAGAGAGGGCTGTAGGTCCTCATTATCTCTCTAACTGGGGTGACTCTCTAATGTAATAAGGAATAATTGGTGTGATTTGAAAACATATTGCTTTGCTCCATGGTGATATTCTTTGCTGAGCCATGTTTGTTATTACTGAATTATCCAATAGGCAGACTAGGCAGAAATTTATACAAAGAATGGTGACTGTTGACAATCACATTGACTGTTTAAGTGAGTGTAGCCCTGTGGATGTGTGTACACGTGCACTTGCAAGCTACCTTATGATGACTGATGAAAAAGTCTTGATAGTTTACTTAGTAGCTTGATCACTTGGTCGCTGCTGAGCGTTTCAAGCTCAGCAGTGACGGCAAAATAAGATTGTCTTGAAATGTTAATCATGCTGACGCTCTAAAAACACAATTATGGTCAATTATATATATGTGGTAAAAAGTTAAAAAAAAGTCATTTTTGCACACGGGCAAAAATGATCTCGACAAAATAATTTATTTACAAAACAACATAGTGACAGATGTAAAAGTACAAGTGTAAAAACACAGAAAAGAGACTTTTTACTATAGCTGACAGTTATTCACTGCACGTGCACTAACAACAAACATCAAAGCACAAGAGTATTCTTCTATATTTTAGTTTAAATGAGGCATCGGTCTAGAGTCTAGACTAACCTTACCAGCACTATTTTGCTGTCCAGTCCATCCCCTCTGTATGATATGAGGGCACTTTGTTGCAGGTCAAAACGACAGAGGCTCTGCGGCTGGTGTGGGCTGTTGACTGTTGGCCTTCCTCTTATCTGTAATCTCCCTGTATTGCTGATATTTACTCATCTGGCCAGCCTAGCTATATATAGTGTGTATGCTGTGTGTGTGTGTGTGTGTGTGTGTGTGTGAGCATGTGTGTGATATTTACTCATCTGGTAACCCAGGTCCTTCATATATGTATGTCATGTGTGCGTGCGTGTGTGTGTATATGGGGGGTTGAACTTTGCTATCTTGCTAGCTGCCTCTTCCCAAGGCTCAAAATGCTCATTTATGTAATCCTCTCTACTGAATACATGAATACTTTTGCCAACTTATTTTAAGTGATTGTGATCTCTCTCTCTCTCTCTCTCTCTCACACACACACACACACACACACACACACACACACACACATAAACACACACACACACTACACATCACTTTGCCTAGAACATCTGCAATAATCAAACACACAAACAAGCCCACCCACACACTATACATACACACATCACACACACACATCTCTACCTCGAATGCTCATTTCTTCATTGTCCATGACTGTCTCTTTATATCCTTTCTGCCCCCTCCCCTGCCCCCCGTGTTCAGAATACATTGGAATACATGAAACATATGGGAAAAAGGTGATACATATGCAAATGCGGCAATAAGACTGCTCTCCTTACCAAAACAATCCCATTCCAGGTTTATAATGCACACATATTGCAGTTGTATTGCTTTTTGAATAGTTTTCAGATGAGGGTATATTTTCAGGGTCCCTGAGGAAACCTACTAGCTCAAAAAAGCCAACTGTTCCAGGGTCCAGAAAAACTTTTTCAATTGAAGTTTAAACATTTTTGCAAATTTGCACTGCATTTGGCTTGGTGCCAACATGTTGTACAAAATGGGACAAATAGGAGGGCAACATTTCTCAGTTTAATATTCAAATTCCCAATCGAAAATAGGAACTAAAAATTGTGCAGCAAAATTGTGCAATATTTTTAAATTCCCCCATAAATGCGACTTGCTAAATGCTTCTTTTTGAGCATGACTACCGGTCTCACATACCACAAGTCATTCAACACTGAATTAAATGGCTCCAACACACATACGTCTACACAAAATCAACATTCAAACTGGATCAAAAGTGCAACTGGTGGACATTGGCCTTAAAACCCAGGTAATCTAAGTAACACAAGACACAGTGAAGACCCGTAAACCACTTCTGGAGATGATCAGAGAAGATTGTTTTAATATCTAAGTGTAAATGCAATATGTCTCAACTATGGAAACATAACCATCTGTGCGCAGATCAAACTGGGAAGCACATGCAAAGCAAAAAGGTGGCAGGCAGCTTGGACTGTAACACACCTATCAAAATGAATGGGAACGTGAATGGGGAACAAAAAAGTCTTTCTTGTCAACTTCTAAGGATGTAACTATTATGAGAGGAAGTAAAATGTGCAGCAATCTGATTTTTGCAAGGAAAAGAGAAATCCAATTTCAGTGTGTAGCCCAGGGATGCATTTTGTCTGGCGTGTACGTAATCCTTCTATATCGTATCCAGACACAACCTAGCATTAACACATGTTAATGCAAGGTGGAAACAATGCCTGAGGTGGAGTGGGCGAGCGAGGCAAAGAGATAGGGAGAGGGAGTGTGGGGCAACAGAGAGCAGAGGCGGCTCGTAATAGGTGTTAAAGAGACAGAGACATGGAGATCACCGCTCCTTATGTGTATTCACACCATAAGCATCAAGCCATCTGCTATGCTAATGAAACCTTCTCATTTCGAAGAATAAGCGGTAGACACACGCAGATGTTTAATTCATGCTGAACTAATGACTGCAAATGAGGCTTGCCTGAAAAAGTATAACATAAGTAAATAACATAATAATGGCGAAACAGATGCTCAGGCTCAGTGATGTTTTTCACTCGCTTTTGTTTTCTTGCTTGATTCGCTGTCTGTCTTTCCCACTGTCCCTATTTAAGATGCGAGCACAGCACGTGTAGAAACTTGGCTCTTCTCTTTTATAATTTTTCTCCCTAAGCGCAAGACCAGAGAATAAAGGCTACATGTGTGATTCCATAGATAGGTGTACATTCGTGGAGGTGGAGACAAACCATGTTTGACAGTCACTGAGTGAGGAGAGAGAAGCATGAGCCAGAACTACCTACCATTGCGTAGAGTTGTTGGCCCTAACCGACATCAACAGTATATTGATCAACAGAATTGGACTCCAAATTTAATTACTGAAGGGACGAAGAGGCCAACTCAATGGCCAGAGGTGACATCTTCTGTTATCTGATTTAAAGGAGAAATCCACTCCCCCACTATTACTCCCACTATTGGAATTTATGATGTGTATTCCTGGAGGCATTTTCTGATAGTGTTGTTATTTACTTTTTCTATGTACCCACCTTTACCTGTCTCATCTAGATCTACTTCAATTAGTGATGTCCAGTGTTTCCCAGAATTACTGTGGACAACCCCCAGGGAAGGAGGTTTTCTGTACTGTATACGTCTAGGTGGAGAGAGCAATAGCGACAGCTTAGTTATACGGGACAAGAAAAAGTGAGAGTGGAGAAAGAACAGTGCCACAGGGTGCCGTGCTTGGTTGTTCAAATTACAAAATGCCATCAAAGAGGGAGTTGCATTTCACACCCTAGTCATGACAGATCCACAAACATGCAGGATGTGGCTGCATTGCATTATGATCTATTCAGGCTAATGCTGGTGGAGAAATGGGAGTCTCTGCCTCCTCTGCTGTGGATTTCTACCTGTATGATTATCAAATATTGGTGCAAAATGGTGGGTCTAGAAAGACTCTCTTGCTGTTTGATTCTGACGAAAATCTGATGCTCACCGTCAATGTTTTGATGGCTGAATTCTTCTATCAACTTTAATTGTAGCTGGAAATATCTTGACATGACGTCACCTCATTTGTTTGGCCAGTTATCTGCGGTAATAAGAAAATGCACCACCAAAAAAACAAAATAGATAACTGTTTTTTAAACAATATAAGTGCTTTACTCCCTCGCTTAAGAGGCTCTCTATAGTTCGTCTTTTCATTGTCCAGAAGTAGCCTAAATATAGATGAAGTCGTCAAGCTTAAAGAGAATTTAACAGATAAGCTTAATTATTGGCATTTAATAATTTGCTTGTTAAAACAACAACCTAAAAATACTGCTACCAAAAACATGCTTTTATTATTAGTATTTGGGGGAAAGGGAGCACGGCCGATGGGAAACTGAGGCTCTTCCTGGACTGGGGGTTCTCGGTCAGACGTCAGCGTCGAGGGAACACTCGACCTAAGGAGACACACAAAGGGCAGGAAGTTAGAGAGGGGTAGGAGGAGGAATTGTCCAGCTCCCAAAGTCGTGATCCAACCCGTTGTTGATTCACTCCACAGCAGGTTGTTTTCCCGGGGGAATTAAGGTATGAGTCAGGCACAGAATAATCAGCCCAATATGCCGTACTGCACCACAACAATTTGGTTCCCTCTCACAACCACTTTCCTATTTGTCTACTGGGAGCGCTGGCAGGGCTTAAATAGGGAGTGCCCTGATTACTGATGGGCATCAGCTGTGTTATCTCCACCTCTGCCACACCAGTCCCACTCTGGCTTGTTGTCTCCTGTGTGGGACTGGGCACTGTCCTTGGTGCTGAACTCCAGTGGCGCTTTCTGACCTGGGGCTCCACTATACCAGTGGTTCTCAATCTACAATAAAAGTTACAAGAAATTGAAGTTGCCAGCTTTCTAGAACCCACATGTCTGAATCCAGCTTTGGTCTCTGGCTTTCTTACTGTAATGTAGTTCATGGCTAAGTGTACTGAGGTGGAGGAAGAGATGCAATGCATGACATGGCTTTGATCTGATGTACTTCAGTCCATTGGTTCTGCAGACTGTATATACCAGACAGAAGTTGAAGTTGGTCTACTGTGTGGCTTCAGTCAACCTTGGTAGAAATGTAAAAAATCATTGTTTCACTATGGGGAAAGCTGAATTATTTTATTTCCCTTCACATGAGGGACAGACACTCGCTATACAGGAATATTTTAACAGTCAAAAAATGTCATACATGAATGCTTGTGCTGTAGCACTGTTGCATGACATTTATGTCTAAATTCACAACTGGTGACAAAAAAATCATTGCAATTCCTAATAGGGTGGAAAAATGTTCATTTTATTGTTAGCTTGCTAAAATTGTAGCTCAAGTCAATGCTCTTATTTCATGTTGCTGATGATGTACCGCTTTGTATTTGTTCCTCTAGGTCAGTGGTGTCCAATCATGTGCCATGGAGGGCCGAGAGTATGCAGGTTTTCACTCCAACCAAAGACTACACCAGGTGATTCCACTGATTAACACACCTTCAACCAGAGAGGAGGGACTAATCAGTGAAATCACCTGCTGTAGTCTTTGGTTGGAGTGAAAACCTGCATACTCTCAGCCCTCCATGGCACATGATTGGACACCACTGCTCTAGGTCTTCCAACAAGTTTTCCCATCTATCACATTGATTGATGCTATTTTAGGTGTAAGTTTTAAATTGTAACTAATTATACTGTTAATATTTTAGCAAAATAAACTTGAACTTGATGAGAATTTACATTCAAACTACCCTATGTTTGAACTTAAGTTTAACTGGCGCAACAGGTTGCCGGTGTGTATCATTTTCATTTAGCTAAACCCAAAAATTGAGTTTATTTCAGTACTGTCTTCTCACACAGAATCGTGTCTCTAAATAGCTTGAAAACATTTGGAAGATAAGACATTTGGTAGATACAAGGTTTTCACTCAATAGCAGCAATATGATTTTTTTTTTTCTTTATCCAATCATTGTGTTTCTTTTTCTGCTGTTTGACTGAATGGGGGTATTATTTTGGGTTATCATACTCTTTCACAAATCAGATTTTGTTTTTCCTCCTTTGAGTGTATTCTCTCAGATATCAGGGCCTTCTGGGGCAGCATTTTATTGGCATTTCATGTTGTGGGCTCACCCTAAGATACCCTATCTTATCTTCAACTAACTATTATGCTCCCATTTAATTACTGCCAGTTTTGTGAAGAAAATACAACATACATCTAATTACAAATGAGGTACCTCGTCAGCATACATCCATCAAGTCCATCATTAGGCCATGTTTTCAAACTTTGCCTCTCTATTCTGTTTGTGTAGATACAGACAGTTTGACCAGCAACCGATTAACTGTTTGTCCATGCGCTCCATTATAGGCACAATGAATTGTGGTTATTGTAGTTCACTAACACTTTCACTGCTTGACAGCATCACTTTTTTATAAACTACATCAACGAGACATGCCAGATTTGGATGCCAGCTTGAAAAGTGTATCCATTAATATGCAATAGTCAAAAAGTGTAAAAGTGTATAAAATCTAAATTTGATTGTGCCTATTTTATTTTCTAGAAATCTGATCTATTTTATAAAGTACTGCAATTTGAGTATTTTGAAATAAAAAATAATATGTAAGTTGGATAAAGAAAGTTTTGGAAGCAGTATTTTTGTAACTCCAGCCAAATTACAAAATACACAAACGTAAATTAAATACATATTTCAAATTCTGTTAACATCAGTGCAGTAAGCCATGCCAGCAGTGTGAGTGTGGCTAGTGTTGATTCTTTTGGGCTAACTACACTATCTGCAGACATACTATGTTGTCTGTTGCTGCAGTACCGGGCCGGAACATGCCCTGCAGCACCGCCAGCTTCAGCAGCTTTCCTCTTCCAAAAGGCAGTTGTCCTGGGTAAGCGAGGTTGCACTGTTGGAAGACAAGAGGACAGGGAGGCATTGGGGGAGCCTAGGGGTGTGCCAGCTGTTTGTTTTTGGCTGGCTGGAGATGGAGTGGGCAGGATAACATGGCAGGTGGGGTCCGGGCTGTCTGGATGGTCACCTAAAAAGCGTTGTCCTCGCCGGGTTGCCTGGCATGATTGGTTCTCTGGTACGGAGAAGGGGAGGGTCTGTTGGTTTCCTGTGTGTTTATGAAATATCTCCTTTACAGGAGGGAGGGGTTTGGCAGTAACAACTGGCCAATTCCTGCTCCAACTCTTTGCTGCTTGGAGAACCTGACAGAGCACAAACAGAGATTGTCATTCATCCATTCAGTCTTCATTTGCAGATAAAAAAAAGATAACGATATACTTTGTGATCATGGAAAGATGCCAGAACAGAATAACTTACTACTGTGACAGGGTGCACTGGTTGAGCTCAAACAACTCTAACCTTGGGCTGGTCAGTCCTGCTTCTTGAAAAGCCATGTAGTCTGCTTGGATGAAGGACCAGCAACATCTTGGACCATGTGGCTACTGATAGACCAAATGGCTAGTGCTTGGCCAGTTTGCAGGGCCATAGGAGTTCAGTCCATGGAGACAACTCAATGGCAGGTGCAGATAATGACAGAGCAAGTTAAAACAGAATAGTTCATTTTGTATCATGTCAATGTATTGGTGAAAACAGCAGTACTTTCCATTGGGGACTGCTGACAGTGCTATTCCTCTTCATTGACTTGAACCTCCCCTTTTCATATTCTCTTCTGGTGCCTCTCAGAGCAGAACACTGTTTGTCATACTCAGATAATGCCAGTTTGAGTTTGTCTGCCCTCTGTTTAGACAGCCCCTGATGGCTCTTTTCTTCCACTGAAGCCTTGGCCAGCCTGAGGATATGCTGGTATCTTGGCTGGACACCTGAACCCATAAAGTCATCTCCTCCTGAGGAGTAAAACTAGGAGGAAAAGAGTGGAAGGGTGGGAAAGAGGGATGCAGGGACAGAAGAGACAGAAATGACAGTCAGTCAGTAAAACATCTCTTTCCTTGTTATCCCAACCCAGCAAGCATTTCACAGATGGTGACGTGCAGGAGGTGGCTGAGTTCAATGCCGACTCAAACAAGCACAACATTTTCACAATATGATATAATGTCATAGTAAAACTCTACATTAAAACAGTTTTAGAAACTGTTTCAACTGATATCAGAAAGATATTTATTTATTATTTATTTATTTATTTCACAAAACAATGCAGATAGCAATGGACATAATGGAAATAATTTCATTCTAAACACATTGCATAGGCTATAGAGAATTGACCTTTTTCATACAGCAACAATAGAAGCATGCTTAAGGGTGTACATATCAACAATAAATACAATAAATACAACAATAAATAATTGGTTTGATGGGTGTACATTTAGTATGCTTCAATGAGAAAGGGAGGCTTTCAGACAAACACACATCTTTCATGAAAAATAAATATGACAAACATCAGTAAGATGTATACATTTATTTGATATTTACAGCAGCACATAATGCGGTACAATGAAAGGTTTTGTAGTCAAGGATCGACATCAACCACTCAATTAAGAAATATGAGTATAACCCTCAATAAACAAGGTTGTCTACATGTCTACAGAGACCTTCATTTATGTATGGCATGAAATATACACCCTTAAAACCTATGTAGCTGGTTTCCATCCATTAGGCAAACAATAAATTAGCATGGCCCGTGTTGGTGAGGTCAGCTTTGATGCAATTGTTTAATACTAATAGTAAACATCATTAATTTGTACACTCCCAGAGACTGCTATTGGGCTATACAGAGATGTTCTAAGCTCTGAAGTTGCAATATACAGCTTGTCTAATTTAAAATCGGGTAACATGTTGTTGTTTGAGTGGCATTGGATATTACACAACATAGAAAAACAGAACCCAAAATGTCTTACCTTAGACTTCAGAGAATCGGTCTAAATTATTTCTGGCAATCTGGCAATCCCAGTGAAAGGTTAGGAAGGGCAACATAATTACTTCAAGAAAAGACTACATGTTCTTAGTCATTAAAATAGAGCAATTTAAAATAACATTAACATTAACTCCCTCTACTAAGTCAACCGCGCCTGGTTTAAATGGAGGCAGAACTGATTTAATGTCACCTGCACTTTTAAGAAGTTCTTAGGATGAATTATGGAGACATTTCAAATTTGAAATATGACATAGCAACTTGCTAAATTAACTCAAATCAATGTCAATGTCCCTTCAATGAGTTTCTCCTTCCTTTTTCCCCTATCATCCAGTCTCGCCAAAGAAGGAAGTTGCTGCCAGAACCGTTTTTAGCACTGATTAGTCACCAGTGCAGCATAGATGTTGGCAGGATGTTGAAAAGAGCAAATACACCTATCACATCCTGTAGTTCTCCTCTGCAGGCATAACTGCTTCTCAGGAACAAGACACTGCACCCCTCAGGCCAGACTCTGGGCTGACTTAACCCAAAATCCCAGGTTGCTGCACCCTGGGTTATGGAGCTGCTGTCCTCAGTAGAATCAAACCAGGGTCTCTCTCTCTTTGCAGAACCTTTCCAGCTGTCCACAAACCCATCAACTGTATCTCCTCCACTGGAAACCAGCAGTTTGCATCTGTCTCCATCTGGCCACATTTGCTTGGAAGGCAAATGGTGCCTGAACAGCTCTAGCTGTTGCAGAAAAAGGGCTTAGTGGTTTGGGGTGAAGGATCCTGCCTCTGCCTGGAAGCAGAATTTGAGGAGGCTTAGCTCACCTCTTGCACTAAAGGATTTGAGACACATAATGCCAAAAACAAACAAAAATAATCCTAAAAATGTAGTATTTATGGTCAAATGCATGGAATGGGGTGTCCTGGTGGCTCAGTTGCTGTGACCTCCTGGGTTTGAATCTGGCCTAGCACCTTTGTTGCATTTCATCCCTGTCTCCACTATCTTTCCTATCACTCTTTACTGTAGACTATCGAATAAGGCAAAAATGCCCAAAGAATGTATGGTGCAGAAAGGCATTGAGCCTCCTACATTAAATCAGTCTCAAGTTTGTAATTGCAAACCTGAATTCACTGAACTCACCTTCCTCCTGACTCTCAAAAGCTGTATGGAACCAGACAATGAACTACTTCTTCAGTGAAGTGATGAATAATGGAGGCATTTGAATGGTGAAACATACCAACATCTAGACTCAATAAATAATTTGGAACGAAATCAACAGTCGGTGTCCCTCAAAGGGATTTGTCCTTCACAGTGTGGTAGTCACTTGTGCCCTTTTAAGCAGATATGCGCCTCTGTGGCCTACTTCATTTGAAACCACTTACTAATGGTCTTTGAAATGCATATGAACATCCATATGTAATTGCCTTCTCCTAGAATGGGAGTGGAAGTAGATAATGAGTAATTGGAGTACAGATGACACACTGTATGGGAGTGTAACTCTGCGGGGAATTTAATTCATATTTTTCTCTTGCCTCTTTTTCCTCACTGTGAAATTCCTTTCTTTCTTTGCTGGCTGATCCGCGGGGCCGAGGTGAGGGTTACGGGTCTCACAGGCCCTGCGGCAATACTGAATGGGACGATCCCTGCACACCAGCGTGCACACATTTTCCCTTTTATTGTCACATTTATGAAGGTTTCCGGACTGCGGAAGGCGATTTAGTGCCAATAGAGGTTCTGGCTGTTTGTATTTAAAAGTCAGTTGTATTTGTCGATCTATTCATTCATGTGTGAGACGGTCCAGAATGTTTTTAGCTACTTTTTCCCTCTGATTTGTCGTGAGATGTTTCACTGAACTTCGTCTTCTCTCTCTTCCCTCCCCCCTTCGCTCTTTGACTCTCCCCCTTCTCAAGTGTGTGTATGAAGTGTGTGAATAAATTGCTTCTCAGAATATATTTGTTCAAGTAATCATTCCATCTCTCCATATCCCCTCCAATCACACTCATTTCTCATTCTCTTTCGCCGTATTTCGAGTGTGTCTATGCACACCCCGACGTGCCGGCTGCGCGTGAATATCTGAACGTGTGCGAGGAAAGGAAGCGCTGCGTTCCTCTCTCAGTCTCTCTGTCTCTTATCATTCCTCTCGGGTGAACTGGTGTGGATCCGTTTGAAAAACCCCTCTTCCTTGGTTTCTTTCTCAATCTTGCTATTCCTCGCTCCTTAAATTCTCTTGCCTCACAAAACGTGTCTGCACGTGCATCTGCACTTAGATAATTGCCCCTGTCTTTCATCATGCTTCTGTGGATGTTTCTGCACGCCTAAGTGTGCATGAAATAACGCTTTGAGTGAGCTCCGCAGCGCTCGATTGAATCCATTCGCGGTGCATCGGACACATCGTCGCCTCTGCAGTAAGTGTGTTTAAACAAAGGTTTTCATGCATCTTCACATGAGATGTACAGTCATTTATCAGTTTGACATCATAACTCAAGAAACACAAACGCTTCTGATGCTTATCTGTTTAAGGCTTGAGGCAGAATAGGCATGTATGCTCTTTGCTCTCGTGTGTCTGATGTTTTATGCTGTTTATTGCAGTTGAACGAGTGTCGAAAGGTGGGATAAACACACAGACACACACACACGCACACAGAAACAGATATTTGCTGCAGTTGCCTGAGCGAAAGGTGCGAAGAACTACACAAACGCAGCGCTGATACGTATCCCCCTTCAGCAAGTTTTGAAAGGTGAAACACACACACAAAGGCGCGCAGTCTCACATGCTACTATTTGTTGCCTGAGCGAGCGTTTGAAAAGGCGGAAGGGAAACACTTCACACATTAGGCGGCGCGGCAACCGGCTCCGATAAAAATATGCCTTCAAAGAAAACTCTCACAGGGAACTTCATGAAAGTCGCTCCGTCCTCAAAGTTGGCTCCAAAAAGTTGTTCAGACGTCTAAACCGTCTAGACCGTCAAGACGCACCCCAACACACACACACACACACACACACACACACATTTTATTCTCCTCAGCTCATCTTGTGATTTCCATTCAGATTCCTTCCATGTTAATTCCCCTCCTCAAAGGCCAAGGTGCTTTTGATAGTGGCAATGCAGCAAATGGCCACTGGGATTAATAAAACCAGTACAGACACCATAGTGGGCTGTAAGGAACAAATGAATTACCTTACCTTGAAACATTGCTGCTGATCAGGATTGTTTACAAAATAAGATGCACAAATTAAAGGTTTTGGTGGGTGGAGGGATTATAATTAAAGGTGAAAAAGTATGTTTTCACTTATTGATCATATTCAAGTTTAATTTCTAAGGAACAATAAAAGGATTTTGCGTGATTGTGTAATTGTGTAAAAAAACAAACAAACTTTGAGGCTCTTATTTTACAAATACAAAAGGAGTAATGTGCTGTTTTGTTACTCTGAATT
>CABFOQ010026415.1:0-13001 GCA_900660455.1 Gephyroberyx darwinii | reverse complement strand
GAGGGGGGGGGAGAGAGAGGGGAGAGAGAGAGAGAGAGAGAGAGAGAGAGAGAGAGACCAAGAGCGTTCACTGTCTATTTACACCCACGTTCCCTCGTCCCAGCTTCTTGGCACCCTTTTATTTTTTTTTGCATTGAGGAGTCGGTATGGGTGTCTTCTCGGTTTAAACGGACAGGGTCGGCTCAATATCTACAAGTACTGCGGGGAGGTTTGGCAAAAAGGGGACCACTATAAACGATGTTTATGTGGACCCCAGCGTTTTCTCTCCCCTTTTTTCGTATTCGAAGTCCAAGTGGTACATTCCACGAAGGGGAGAGGGTCTATAAATAGAGAAATATAGAGAATACGGTTCTTTGTGCGCTTACCCAGAGCAAATAACTACACATACACGAACTCGAGAATTTATTACTTCGTGATTGACATGCACAATTATCATATTTATTGTGATAAGCTGTCGAAACTGTCTTATAAACAATTCCCATCTGACACGTCTCTAAACCTTTGAAAAGATAAAATTCAACGTGGATTGAGAAAGGGGCGATTGAATAATGTGTTGCCGGTCTCAAGAGGTTGGTTGTGTGCTTAAATCACATTTCACACCATCTTATTGCTTTCCACGTCTCTGCACGGCTACAGTATTTCCATGTATCCTCAACTCGTTCCTTGGTTTGTGGACAGCGCCGTGGTGCTGAAATGCAGCCTATTGGCGGTCAAACTAAAATGCATTGACGGAGGATCCCTCTGACGGTTGCAAGTGCTCGCTTTTGTTATGAACTAACAGGGGGGTTTGCAACAGTAAAACGACAAATTATGGGCCTCCTTTGCCAATTCCAAAGTGATGTGGACTAGATGATTTGATTTCCAGAAAAGGAAAGTCTGTGAGCACCGCCGAGTGGCGTAGAGAGGGGGCACATCGGGGGGAAATACATAAGAGTGGAACAAATTGACATAATGCACAGATATCCACACCGAAAGAGGTCCGTAACCCTTTCGCTTCCTTCAGCTGATTAAAATACTGTTCTACAAAACAAGGTTACGCATCTCAGCACCAGAAAAGATAGGGGTTTTGGAATAAAAAAGTTATTAAGTCCGCAGTTTACAGCGTGTAAATCCAAAACAAAAATATCTAATAAGACTATAGCTGAACAGATAATGGCCAGGAAAGTACCCTCATAGATTGATCGTTCAAAATGACATCCAATGATTCGTTAAACCTTTCAAATTACAACAGCAGTAGGAAAATATTTGTGTTAATACGTGAAAAGTCTCTCTGACACACGCGTCTGCTGAAGGGGTGACAATGGACCACAGGCATCTGATTGAGCCACAGCCATTCATTGATTACTAATTTCCCAGTACCATTTCAAATGACATTTACCAGATAGGATTTAAAGTGAAATAGCGCCCAGGTGAACCATAAGCTAGGCTAGTCTAATCATCATTTGTGAACAGAGATTAACAACTTTCTCCCAAAGTTTATAAACCAGAGAGCCAAGATGTTCATTTGAGAAGTCATGTCGATGATTGACTTAGTATGAAAGAAATTTGTTGATTTGTCTCGTCTTTTAGAGCCACAATATTTGTATAGAATTGTATTTCTACCAATTCTGAATCAGAAACTGTAGCCCTGTTCTCAGTGAATCTTCCAACGTCCTGTCACACTATTTTCAGCTTTTCCAATTCATTCTCTACAGAGCTGTATAACTTCATATTAGGGGGAGAACAGTGTCTTCTGTCTTGTTTGTGAATATGGGAGACAGTAAGAGATGTCCACTGGCATATAATAAAGACCTGACTGTCCTAGGGCACAATGACAATACATATAATGTTAAAAATTCGATGGCATCCTTTAATAGCCTGAAAAACACGCATTGTGTTAAGCAAGCCGAGCAAGCATTATCCTAGGCTATATATTTTTCATATAACAATATAACATATAACAATCAGATTCAAAGTGTTAAGTTACTGATGTATACTAAAGGGGTGTTTTTAGCAATATAGCGATATTTCCAGACGCTAGATACTACCAACAGAGATAATTTAACATTCATAATGGCTGTCTTCAACCTTCGTGCAACAATGACACCAGGGCTTGCAAGAATTATGTCTTCTGACTACCTACCTCCTTAACCAAGTCATAGAACAACTATTTTCTTCAGAGAATTAGGCTATTGGTAAATGTGGTTACCAAAATGTATGAAGGTAGCAATACTGTTCCTATATATTCCTATCAGGCCATATCAGCTCTATGGTTCAAGAGCATTATCCAATGATGAACAAAATGAACTAGAAGTGCACTCCAGTTATGGTTCAGTGTCTTCAGTTAAACCACGCAGCCTAAAAGCCTTATAGTGTAGCTGCGACATCCGAGGCTCATAATGTCGGCCTATTTGTTTTCATTATTTGGCTATGATGCATACCCCCCTCCGCCTAAACATTAGCCAACCATTAAATAACAAAAGCGACACACTCGGTGCCTCTCTCACCTCTCTCTGCTTTTCCGCCAGCTAAATGGCCCGGTAATGTCATCCCGTTCTCACGGCATGACCGGGCCCCAGCGGGGCGGGGGGACTTGGCTTTCTTTGGCATGACACCGTGGTCTGCTCTCCAAGCTTTCCCCCGGGGCCACACTCCATTCACCACAGCAGCCTTGCCTGCGCTCACGCCTGACTTGCCTCCAGCAATATTTTTTAATACAAGGGCGAAATGGGAGGGCACAAATCATTGTAATTATGTTCAGTGGGTAGTGCCGTGATGATTATGTAAGGTATGGTGCCATTATGGTTCCCTCACGGTCTCTCTCTTCACAGAGCCTACCTGTGAGCTGCTAGGAAATGTTTTCAATGCACTGTGTGTCGCCCTGAGTGAAATGGCTTCGGTGGCTGAGCCCACCCGACTGATAATAATAACACGCAATTAACGAGCAATACTTGTAACAGCGTGTCT
This sequence comes from Gephyroberyx darwinii, assembly GCA_900660455.1. Lineage (NCBI taxonomy): Eukaryota > Metazoa > Chordata > Actinopteri > Trachichthyiformes > Trachichthyidae > Gephyroberyx > Gephyroberyx darwinii. Next base: position 10,055 of record CABFOQ010026415.1, on the reverse strand, counting down.
TTCGCCCCCCAAATGGTACTTATTTCAATCCGATTGGGTATACTCAAATATGACTATGTAGCTTTGGCAAATCATTTGTGTCCACCGCACAGCCTGGCTGAAAGAAATACTCAAAGCAGCCGGGCTGTCAAACTATTTTCATACTGTACTTTCCCCTGCAAGGCTTTTGAGAAGAAATTATGTAGCGTAAAGATTTCATTCCTAGGAATAGAAATAACGTCTGCTTATCTATTTTCAAAGGCTTCTTACTGAAATAAGACACGGTTGGCTTTGTTTATATTTGCAGCATGATTGAAATATACCTTGAAATGGTACCAAGCGCAGTTGCTGTCCCTTGCACTAAAACGACTATAAGACAATACTAACAAGGGTATACCTCTGTCCGTGGTGCTGGACCATCATGCTCTTTGTATTGTAGACCCCTGTACTGCTAAAGAACATTTTAGTTCTACAACAAATCAATCAACAAATCAACTTTATACACATTGGTCGTGAGTGACAGTCCACAAGGTGTTGGCTACCATATGGGGACATAAATTATCAGAGATTTTACCCTTTTCTCTGAATATCTTTCTGAGCTCAATCAAGAAAAGAAGTCACTCCATCATCTCTCCCCACACGTTTATCTGCCTAATCATATAGCAGAGGACTATTTTGCCCTTGGAAGATTGCTCCCTTGCTTGTCGTGGCTTCAATTTTCAGTTTCAGCACTGTAAACGGTTGCAGCAAGGCAAATAAACGAAAAAGGGAAATGAAATTCTGGGTAGGCAAGTTACACAAATAGATTGATAATCCGCATGGTGCACCATAACGAGCTCTGGCGTTTTCGATATTACCTATTCTGCATAGTAATGTCTTTTCTCACCTCTCCCTCATGTGGGACAAAGTTCTAAATCTCCCGTAGCCTTGAGACACCAGGCTGTATATCACCTCCCAGTAATTTAAGGGGAAGAGCGCGAAGGAATGAGGAAAGGGCAGGTGCATGACTAAATGCTCAGAAAGTTTGGAGGTATGTGGAGGGCAGGAAGGTCCCCTTTAACTTGAATAGCACCAGTTTGTTGGAGGTTGGGAAGGGATGTGCAGAAGAACAATTTGTGTGTGTGACCTCAGTAGGCGCATTGTTTTTAGGATCTCTCTCTAAAATGGGCTGCAAAAATCATTGTTTTCTTATCTTAAAAGGGCAAAGTACAAGAATACAAGATGATATATAGCATATAAAAGATACATAGGCTACATAAGATATATCGCATGATTATTTCATGTATGGGCCACAAGTAGAATTATCATATACATTATACAGAAAGAATCCCATATCACATATAAAATAAATTATTTATGAAAGTAATAATAGGAAAAGACACACACACAAATAGACAGAAACACACACAGATATAGCTAGTAATTAGAAGACTGAATATTTCTTAATTTCCTGAGGAAAAATATATTTTAGGGGGTCATGTGTGGAATGAAAAACAGTCTTTATCCCACAGTGGAAGTTTGTTGACACTGGGATGAGAGGCGGTGCTGTTATCGCCCCTTGAGCAAAAACAAACAAAGCTCCAACCCATTGAATAAAGCATTAGAGCCATTAAAATCATTTGTAAAATATCTTGCCAACAGGTCTGTGGAGTACACATGTCCCACATCCTTTGTTTATTTTAATAAATATGGTGATCATACTGTAGGAAACTATGGGGATGATAAAAATAATCATACATATGTATAGGCCAGTAAAATATTGTTAGCTCACTTGATGTAACAGCATGCAAGGGACAACGTTTCAGCAGCCGGGGGCAAAATTAAAACAAAAAAACAAAATATGAATTATTTTTCTCTTCCCACCCAACAAATAAAGCCTGTAGATTTGTGAATTGCCCAGTCTCCTGGGAATCTTCTTCTGTGGAGAAATGAGGTGTGTCTGTCTCTAGCCCCTGCGGTTATACCTGGGCTGCATTGGAAAGAGATTAGTGCTGTGACATTTGACATGGGTGGGCGTCTCTTCTTGTGCTGAATCCCGGCTGCACAGATCAGCCAGGCTGACAGCTCCTCTCCTTGACTGACTAGCTGCCCTGGAAACAGAAGCCTCTTGACAAACACCAGCTTCTTGACAACAACACATATATACACATGCATGCAAACACAAACGTGCACACACAAGTACCGCAAAACTCACACACACACTAAAAAAACAAACATCCATGCATTCTTTCTCATGTGCACACTTGACAACCAAGACATAAAACTAACATAATTCTATTAGGAAAGCTTTGTGACTGTAATACCGTATTGCTGTGTCTGATGTCACGAGGCCTCCAGTCAATCATTCAAGATGTCTTCTCATAGACAAAGTCTGGCTGGTGTCTGAATCACGCACTGCCAAAATCCTATTTCCCTGTACAACAGATCAATTCCACAGGGAGGTCACAGGGTGAGATGAACTCTGAACCCCGGCTCTGTCGGCACACACCGATGACACTCCCGAGGGCATGACCCGGCTGTCAGGGTGATGTGGCACCTCCATTCCAGATAGGCAGCCATTTTGGGGCCTGAGTGTCTGACCCCACTGTGTCATTAATTGCTCTAGGGACAAAAGTGGGACTCACAGGGGAGTGTGATAACACCTGGTTCCCTGGTATACCCTTGGGCAAAAAATGTCTGGGCGAGGATAAGATGTGGTGATGGTGTGTGCGCATTCACACACTTAGACGCACATGTGAGTGTGTGAATGTGTGTGTGTGTGTGTGCTCATTCATGTGTATGTGTCCACTCTATTTTTAGATCAGTTGAATTCCCTTGAGATTGTTTCTGGATGTGCACACACCCACATGGAAAAGCAAATATGTGCTTGTCTATGTTCATGTGACCCAGAAATACCATAGAGCCAGTCCAACTGTCCCCTCACACACACACACACAGCTTAAACAATGACGCTGTGATAGGTTTATGTAGAATTGGTTATTAGACACGTAGGCTTATTGTGGATCCACACATGTCAGAATAATGTCAGGAAACAGGACATCCATCATCACGTGGATCAACTAATAAGTACACCATGTTGCATCAGAAAATTGATATGCTTTCTAAACCTCTTCATCTGAGTAACTCACAGACTTCTACAGAGCTCTTCTGAGCATGCATTTTGTGATAAAACACCTGTTGTAGAAATGAATAAATGAAATGAACCACAGCGTCTGGTATGTTGGAATCCCAATACATTACTCAATGAAGGTAAAACAAGATCTTATAATTGTTTATTAAAAGCTTTCTCATCACAGAAGGCTGGAAGACTTTGGTTTGGCTGGAGTTCTTTACAATAGCATCCCAGTAAGCCATCTAATTATAGCTGCTAAGGGAAATTATAGTGAATATTGACAGTGCAGTTAAATCCTTGGCACAGAGAGGAGTCTATGATTGCAATATAATAATTTGGCATTTAGCTAGACAAAATATCCTGCATGAAAATATGTTTCAAGTGTTAGACAGAAAAATGACAAGAATGAAATAATGATGTAATTGAGGTGAGTTTGATGTGTGGGTGTCTCCATGGCTCCCATGGTTTGCTTCTGACTGATGTGTGGAGTCTTATCGGCTATGGAGAGGAAGTATGTGTTACTTTTTCGTCTGATAATGACAGATGAATAGAGGCGGACAGACAAAAGGATGACAGAATGATGGACAGATTGCTAGATAAACAGACAGGTGCAGCGACAGATAGATAGATCAGTTTTACTGTACCGCCTGGCAGTGAAGTTTGAATGTGCATGGGAGTATGTCTTTCACAGTGTAGGCACGATTGTCAGTGTGTAGGCACAGCTGAATAGAATATCGAGCACGGATGAACACATTTGAGGTGATTGTTCGAACTCACAAACACACGTGCGCATGCACATGCTCACACTCACACACAAGCAGGCACTATACGCCTGGTTGATCTTTAAGTTCATTAGCATGAGAATGGTTTTTTTTTGACGAGATAGAAAGCAGTAAATGCCAGATGATTTAGAGGCAAGGAGGCTACCTCATACTGTCTACCCATCTACCTGTATGCCTCTCTGCCTGTCTGTCTTTCTGCCTTCCTCCCTGCTAATCTGTCTGTCTCTACCTAAGGATAAAAAGGTAAATTCCAAAACACCAATCTAGCTTGTCGCAAACCGACCCCTAATTTGTGTCTAGCATACTTCTTTGAACTTTAACATCAGGCCTATTGTACTATTCTTTACTCAGCGGGACACGGTGGGAAGAATTAAACAGCATTTGTGCAAAAGAGGCATACAAAGTGTAGAAATCCATCAGCCAACAAGTCTGAACAAGGCCGTTGTGTCTGCCCCCGGCTTCCGGCAGACACAAACACGAGGGAGCTTCCTGGCGACAGCTTTGCTCAGGTAGGGAAAGGTCATTAATAATGAATACTAAATCAGCATCTGAAAAAGGTTACTGTTTTCAAGCGCTGCACTCTCCTCCTTGTACCTCTGCCGTAGCATTTATTATAGCCTTTTCACTTCCCTTTCACTGTCACCTCTTTTGTCAGTGAAAATATGAGCTACGGCTTTGCTCCGGTTCTGTAGGGGGCAGGAAGGGAGATGAGAGGAAAATGGTAGCATAGTGTGATTCATTCATACACCGATCAAGTGTGATGGCTCTGGGAGTGGCGCTGGGTTATTTGGTTTTCTAGGGCCCGATGACATTGTGTGAGGTTTTTCATAAAATGAAATGCACTCCCACAACCATGGAAAGGTGTATCCTGTATATTTGCAGCTGCACTGGAGAAATTTTATAATGGAGTTGAGAATGGGAGAGAGAGAGAGAGAGAGGTGTTTGTAACTATCTTAGTCGGCAGGTGCATTATACAGCCCTTGTCTCCTTTTGATAGAGAAAATATGACGCATGTGAGGGCACATGCACGCACGCACACACACACACACACACACACACTCATTACATTACAATGCACACAGATATACAGCACACACAATGTGTTGTGGGATAAAGGGAGAGTGAAAGAAGTAAGCAGTGTTACAAATAGACTTTGAGAAAGGCTTTTGGAGAAAAGCAGAAGAGCCTTGAATAATACAGTGAGCAGTTGTGAGTCTACAAGAAAAAAACGATGAACACTAGAGTACATCCCTTGTCTCTTTACCTGCACTCATGCTGTGTTGGGAACATAAAATAAACCATGGCATGATTTGCCCATCTTCCTGAATTCATCTCTTAATCTTTAAATGCATCACACAAGCTGATTTACTGTGCTGCACTCTCACCCACAGCTTCCCATGATCCTCGTGGAGGACTAGTGGAGGACACCATGGTGTCATGCTGTGAGGCAGTGGCCACATATGTGTGCACCACATGGTTCCCCTGAGGGAACCGTCTGATTGGATATGGGTGCTGGAGCTTGTCGCCTATCTGTGAACTCTCCCTCAGTCTGGATATAGTAAGCCCACAGGGGACACATCGCCAGGGCTAGCTTTAGTATGGCCTTTACTATCTTTCTTCTCAACTCACTCACAGAGCTGACAAGCAAAGTATACCAATCACAGTACTGTATTATATACTGTATCACCTATATACTGACTATACCTATTTACGATCCTGTATCATTTTACAGTGTTGTGCATGAACCTAGAAAGCTTGCAAAATTCTATGAGAACTGCTTGTAGAACGATGAGTAAAGAAAACGCTTGAGAGAATGTTCTCCAGGATAGATGAGAGAGAGAGAGAGATGAGAGAGATGAGCTGTGTCTGCAATGTGATGTTTTCTGCCTTGCATATTTAAAATTTCTTACACTGATTAAAATTGTTAAGTCAATTCTTTATTAGAAGCCCTCACTATGTTTAAAAAATAAAATGTTCAACAACTCTGTGAGGAAAATGTTAGTTTCTCCTTTTTACATCTATTTATGCCTTTCTGCTGGGAGAAAGACAAATGTGACGTGTTACTGTTGCAATTCCGGTATTTTTAAACCTGGGCCCTATTTTAACCTCTTCCTGCAACAACTCACCTCTCGCGAGATTTCAGAGCGAGACTTCTCCTTGAGCGGGTCTTCTGTTTCTGGTTACACAAAGGTTTATCTCTGTATTGATCCTTTCTGTAATGTTGTCAGACACTTCCAATAACAGTCTGAGCCTGTCAGTGGCAAAAACAAGCACTTCTAGTGGACGTATTTTGATCGGGCGCAGTGGCCCCAAAGGATTACGTTGCAGCCATTGCAGCCCGTTTCGTGGCTGCCGGCTGAGGCGATCTACTGGACCAATTCCAAAACTTTTTGTACCTATTAGTCATTTAGACCCCAAAATATGTAAAAATAGGGCCCAGGTTTAAAAATACAGGAATTATCCAACCACCTAGACCTCATTATGGTGTTGAATCATTAGGGGGTAGGCCAGTTAGCTGGGGCGATGCTCCATTCGGAGATGTTTCCAAGGCAACTTCATCATACACACATTCACAATGTGAAAAGTGTGACACCTACTCCAACAACGGAACAAAATGAACCCCTTTATAGACTGGGTCCTTTATATTTAAGAAAAACTGAATGATGAACTTCGGGTAATATTTTATTATTTTTCAAATGGATGTATGGAGTGTCTTACATGAACTTTTCATGTCAGTGCAATAGAAGTGTGTGGGCCTTTTACCCATATGTGTGTGTGTATGTGTGCATCCCTGCACCTGCATGTATGATGGACATAGGTGTGTTGGCCTTGCTCTAGCCAGGTGACCGCTCCCTTAATGTTGGACCCTCATGTCATGTGGAGGCAGACACAACACTTCTCAGGGTGGATCGATCTCCTCTGCAGCACAGTGCTCTGCTTCCCTGTCTCAAACACAAAGGGACTGCACCTGCCTGGAAGTGCAGCTCTGACACAAAGCCTGCAGGGAACAAGATGTCTCCAAGGCGTGTTGTGAAATTGATGCTTCCACGCTTTACAAGAAAGAACCATGTGCACAATGGATATAAATGTGAAAGTGATGTTCTCTGTCCTTGGCTTTATCTAAGGAGTAGTGTGATAGTACCGAGGTGACGAGGTAATCAAACATGCTAATGGTGAATGTTTTCACCATAAACTAGGAAGTAGGTAAAGTTATTTCTTTTTGGAGGATATGGAAAGACAGAGATGAGTTAAAGTGGCTTGTAGGAAAGCGGGCACAAGAGGGAATGAATGTTGGGGAGTGAAAATTGAAAAGCCAATACAGTGAGTCCACTGTCTTCATTTATTAAAAACAAATAGAATTTTTTTCCTCAGTTGATTAACGTAGTGTAAACAAATGAGATCATGGTCTAGACGATTGATAGCCTCTGTCTCACACCAGTGGTATTGTTAGTGCTAGTGCAAAATTAGGACCACATTTCCCATAAACCCCATTGCTTCTTGTCACTGATTCCTGACGTTGCTAAACATGTTGGAAGTGATTTTTCCATCGGCCTTTCACTCGTTCCACCACCGCTTTAGCTCAGTGGCCTTCCTGTTTTGTGTTGTAAAGTAATCTCCCTTTGTGCCGTAAAGCAATCCAGTCAATTTCCTGTGAAACGTGACCCGGTGGTACACAATGTAAAATGCGGTGTAGAGGCATGTCTCAAAATGAATGTGGTTAATTTATGTCAAAAGGCTACACAAACTGTAGCACCTTTAACTTTAACTAGCTACATAAGTTCCATTGTCCATCCCAAAAGGAAGGTCCTGTGTCCATGCTAGCCCAAAGAAGCTACACATGCATTTCACATTCACAACAAAGGAATGTTTACAATGATGCTTCATATGATAGCTGAAAATGTATTAGCTAAATGTATGCAATGCGTCAATCTCTGCAACTGAGAAAGAATAGGAAGTACAGGTCTCTATGTTGGGTCAGTATTTTGATTAGTACAGACACAGACACAGACAGAAATATAGACAGACCCATGGAAGCACACAACCATTGATGCACCATCCAGACTTCCTCTGGTGTCTCAAAGTTCCTTCTCCTTCTCTCTCATCCCTTGTTTTTAGCAAACACACAACCTCACAAGCCCCCAGCAGGAATTCAGAAAAACAAACAAAGAAGCTGGTCTGAGGGGCTCATCACATCAGTGAGACTGGGCAAGACGCTCTAAGAGACTGAAGAAAACAAAAAACTTTACCCCTTCCCCTGGAATGAGCAACAAATCCTACCCCACCACCAAAAAAATCCCTCCAGAGCTGACTGGCTGGTCTCAGGCTGAGTGAGGATTAATGTTCTCCCCCCTAATAAAATAATAAAGAAAGGGAATGAACATAATATCCGGGACTGCCCCCTGTGAAATGGCCCTCTCACTGGCCTCCTAGGGTAGAGCTGTTTTATGTCCAAACTAATCCCCCCACAAACACACACACACACACACACACTCTCCACCCCACCCCACCCCACCACTATTCTCTGTTCCAACACATTTCAAATCCAAACCCAAACGTCAATAGTCATTTCAGCCATAGACAAGGAGGAATGAGAAATGTGTGCAAGTGTAACTGTGTGTATGTGTGTGTGTGTGTGTGTGTGTGTGTGTGTGTATTTAAGGTGGGGTGGGGGGGCTAGTTGTACCATGACGGACGTGTGGAACAACAAATGAACAACGCCTCCAGCAATATCAAAGATGTCGATGGGAGGAGATTTGAATGGCGTGTCGGTGGAGACGTTGATTATTACTCATGTCAATTGTTTAGATGATGACTGCTCTGGGGCATCTATCTCTCTCTAGCTGTCTCTCTCTCCAACTCCGCATCCAGGAGTTCCAAGGTAATGAACACCTTTCGTTGTGTTGTCTGATATAATTGAATAATGGGTGATGTACACATGTCGTCCAGCGTGAAAGTCACACAAAGAAATCAAACAACATCAATGCAGGCTCTTGCAGATAGACAATGACAGAGAAAGACACACGGGCAGGCAGACACAGAGACAGACAGGTTGAGATAGAGTCAGAGGCATGAGTCATGGGATTCTGGGAGGCAGACAGACAGGTTGAAAAATAGACCAACAAACAGGTAGAATTCAGCATTAAAGGTCCAATATTATTCAGTTTCATAATTTTGTTTTCAAATATACTATGGCTCAGGATAACAATACTTTTCTTCATGATTTTTTACAAATAAATGTAGTTTAGTTAAAAGTTAAATTCAATTAGTTACGTTGAATGAATTTGATGACTAAGCCCTCACAAGCCTCAATACTGGACCCTGATTGGCAGACAACACCAGCTCCAATTCAAATGAGTTAAACCTGCTGAGTGGAGACTTTCAAGTTCAGATGCTGCAAACTGGCCTGACTGGACGGATTTCAGGAATTCTTTAGTGAGAGGAACCAATCAGGACAAAGTCCAGATGTGCTGCATTTACTGGAGTTGGTCTGACACTGCCTGTAAAAAAGTGTGAATTGTTTTGGTATTTTAACAACTAATACCAGATGTTGACTAAATTAATATGGTCCTCTATGCGTCATTGTCTCTACTCCTAGTGCTTAAGTTTATATATATTCTAAATTATTAATGACATTTTTTATTAGTAAATTGTTTGGAGAAATATCATTTGGCATAAAAAGTTTATTAGTGTTTGATAAATTATGAAACAAAAGAGTTCTTCGTAGTGAACTCAGACTTTTTGACCTCACTATAAATAGAGAGGAATTTGAATTCCTATAATGTGGGACCTTTGATAAGCCATGGCTACTGTAGGTCAGGCCAGGACCACATAGGCCTGTGATCAGGTAGACAGACAGGAAATGTGGGAAGACTGCAGACTTCCCGGTAGACAGACAGGCAGACAAACAGGTGGAGAGAGAGAATGACTGTTGGAAATCGGCAGGTGGAGAGCGCACACACACAGAGAAGACATGCATAGAAGGAGGCAGGCAGACAGTCAGGGCTGGAATGAGCCTGGGCAGGAGATAAGATTCCTGGGTGGCTTTGCCGTGGGCACCGGTCTGCAGAGCACACCAGCCTGGGGCAGAGGGAGTAGTGGGGGGGTGGTAGGGGGAGAAGAGGAGACAGGGATGGTGTTATCAAGCCAGTGCAGGGGGCTAGGCTGGGCGGGCGGGCAGGCTG
>CABFOQ010026413.1:0-14030 GCA_900660455.1 Gephyroberyx darwinii | reverse complement strand
CAAGTGAGGAGACCATCCCGAGCTAAGTTGCGCCACACTTCCATGCATGCCTGTCCTAATCCCCAACAGATGTTACGAGTGTTTTTGCTTGAAAGCATTACCATGTGTAATGACTAAAGGGTCACATTTCATCAGTCATAGCTATTCTAAACCTGGCTGGTGTATCACAACAAACTGGTAAAAAAAAAAGTTGGGAAATACTTGTTATTACACAAGGTAAAGCGTCAGTCTGTGTTGTTATTGTGTAAGAAAGCTGTATGCAATAGGTAACTTGTAATATCTGCCTATGAGTATACCTTAAGTACATGGAAACTTTGGGTGGGATGATCATGATGACTTTAACGCTGAGTTAGTTCATTAGAAGTATGTTGCATTAACAGCTGCAGAAAAATTATGTCACTGGGACTTTCCCCTTGCTTAATAAAACATTTAAAATGCTCCTCTACTGGCTGTAACATAGTCAGTGTCTTGTCTTATCCTGCAACATTGCCACACAAACGCAGGAGGGAAATATTAACTAGGGGAATCTTTCTGATTCACTTAGGACTCCACAGACATTTGATTTCATAACTAAAAACAATGTTTTATGCTAGTTAATGGTGGCAGCTTAGAATTAAAACACCAGAGAATTCACAGATTTGATGAAATAAATGTCCACAGATTCCATTTGGGCCCCCTTATGAGGCTGAAAAATAGATATACTGTATGCTGTAGCTCTGAGAACATGAGGGATGAATTACAGGGAACTGGCTATGCTGTGGATGTAATCATATAATAGACTGGAATGTAATAACAAGTGTAGAAGCATGCTCACCATAAATATAATTATGTATGCTTAGTCCACTGCAGCTCCACCTAGAATAAACAAACCATCAAACAGACAACATATGGGACTAATACACATTTTCACCATACCCAAAAAACATATACAGCCTACAAATTCATTTTATTTTCCACAAACAATAAGGTATTAAGAAACATATTTACTAAAGTGATTCTGTGGTAAACAGACCAACATCAGACTATATGCACAAGGCAGTTATATTGCTTGCTGCATGTTAGACAGGCCTCATAGAGCTTTAACAATTAGTGCAATAGCGACATCTGCTGGATCATTTCCACAACTAATCTTACTTTTTAAAAATGTTAGCAAGAGAGCTGCATTTGACAATCAGATTATTGGATTACTGGAACAGTTTCTTATTTTTTTTCCCATGGCAGTTTTATATATAGAAACCCACCATCTTTGTTCATCCATTCATCCAATTCTTCCATCTCTAGCTCCAATACCGAGGGCACGTCTTCCTCAAACATGGGCCTGGAAGGCACAAAGTGAGATACTGTAGTCAAACAGGACACAAATATATGCTAACACACTAATTCCCCAGTAAAATGAGGAAGGAAAAAAATTGATTTCACTATAATTTCCCTCACTAGAAGTTATGAAAGAATGTATACGGATGTCTGTTTTGATCAGAGGTTTCACTTGCTCTACTTGTATCACCCTACCGACTGTATAAACAGTGATAAAAAATGTAAAAATTCTCAGACAGGGGCCCCTCTTTTCAAACAGGGGCCCATGCTTTATTCTGTGTCTTCCCATGACTCTAGCCACAGTACTGTGGTAATCCTCTTCATTGTTGGCTAATGCTCCAGTGTGTTTTGGAATTTCCCTTTATTTTTCCTCAGAGAGTTCCTTCAGCTAGAAGCACAAAGTCTGGGTAAATTTAATTTGATATTAATGCTAATAATGCTACCTGCTTACTTAGGAAATGTTGAACTTTAGCTTTACATTAGCTTCACACCATAGATACACACTCTGGCTGGACGACCAGAGTTACTGCAGTCGGACTAATTGGTAGTGAGGATGTCTGGATGTGAGGTTGCATTCTAAGAGCAGTCGATATGATCAAGAATTTGTGGAAGACAAAACTTCATCTGCAGGCCAATACAAAGGTTGAACACTATGTAAAAAAGGCCTGTTGGGTGTAGTGGGCAGTTCTGGCCCCCTCCCAGAACTTTTGACTACTTCTGTGGATTTCTTTCTAGGCCATATACACTGTAGAATTGGTTTTGGTGAGAAGTGGCTGTGCAGACTCTCAAGGTAATATCTAGGGTGTCACAGTTATGTAATATTTGGTTAGTAATAATTTAGTTGTAGTATTGTGAAGATGCCACAGAGGGTTCTCTGGTCCACTCGCTTATTTAGGCTTTAAAGGGACAGCTCAGAGTTTAAGAGGCCCATCTGATTCACCATGAGTTCAGATTATTATTAGTCCAGCCACTGAAGACAGATACCGAAGGCAGAAGGTGTTAGCACTTTGCTACTGCAAGCCAAGGGATCAAGAAACAATTTCTTTGAGAATAAAAATCACATGCTATATATTTCAGACCATTATTTGTTTCAGAACATACTTAAATTTCAAGCAAATATGTTTCATTGCTAACAAATTTTAATAACAAAATTAAGAAATGAATCAAATGATGCTAATAAATCAGATAGGAAAACCTGGACAACTGCTTTGAGATGTTGTGGATGTGTTTTTTTTAAGCGACAGTGAGTTGGGGTTAGAGTTAATCTAACTCCTGTAAACAGAGTGAAGGTCCGTGTTAATGCGAATCAGCTTTCAGTCAGAAACAAGAACATATAACACACACACACCCATACACATTTCACTTTTACATACACACAGGAAATAACATCTTCAAGTATTGCAGATTTCTGAGAGTGATTTCTTTCAAATGAAACATTTTGCACGTTAGCTATCAAAATAGCAGCAGCAGAACTCATATTCTTAATACTTACATTGGCACCTTCTCTGCACTGACCCCATCCAAATATGGATCCTCTTTTCTATGATCTATGAAGAGAGCATAGTTTCATCTTTTCTAATATGTGATAAGATGACACATAGCAATCAGCAAATATATGCTCTACCATAAAAAATAAAAAAGGCAAATAAAAGTATAAAGCTTAATAAACACTAACAGGCACAGATATTGCTTTAACAAAATGAAAAGTTTGTTTTGTTTTGTTAGCTGATAGCTGAATTTCTTTCAAACCTAGTTCCATCATATGATGCAGACATTGAGTCAGAGTTTCCCAATGTCTGCTCCTCATGTTAAAGGGTTTCCTGTTGTGATGGACATACCAGCATCGCTCATTTTTCGGTTCCATCTGCGATTGAGCACAATGCCGCACACAACGAAGGCAATTATTACGACCACCAGCACCACAGGGATCAGAATGATGATGGGACTCAAAACCTCATCCTCGGGTGAGGGGGTTGGGTCACTAAATATGTCTGGACAAGAGGGTCAGTCAAAACAAAGCAACTGATCAGTCATCAGTCAAATCAGGCTTAATTCAGAGGCTGTGCAAGGGCTGTGTAATGATCGCCTGTCTTGCTGCATGTTTATATTATTGTCTACATGTAAAAATATAAATAATTTTCTATTTGTCACAGAAACTGCAATCCAGTTAATGCATTAAAATATTGATTATTACAATTATCTAAACAAACAAATACTGTGGTGGTATGTTAGGCCATAGTTGGTCTGACATACCCCTAACTCCGTAGTTGTTGGTGAAATCTATTTTATCCGTTCCAGAGCCAAGATCTCCCTCTATGTACTCTTCAACTGAAAACAACAGCAACAATGAGAGAAATCATTAGATATTTTTACTACCTTCCTAAATGTGAGATCAGGTTCAACTGAATAATACCATGGGCATGTTTGTACTCCACTTCATGGTGCGCAAAGGACATGAGGGCATTGAACACTGGACAGCTGAACACTGAAATGTTTGCCACTGGCTCTTTAACAAGGGCGGGGGATGTCACAAGCTTGATCCAAAAACAGCACCATGTAGTATAATTGCTGATGTGGACTCACCTGAACTTGAAGGGCTCACTGAGGTGGAACTATCTGATGCTGGAGTGACATCAGAAACAGTTGGGAGTACTAGAAACCCAGAAAGTACCACGTCATCATTATGCCAGAAAATGACCACAAATTACTGAGCCCTGATGTGACAAATTATGCTCCACACTAGTTTCCACCACATTGGTGGAATACAGAGTTGGCTAAGAATAAAGTCTCACCTGAGGACAGTGTATCATCAGTAGGTAATGGTGTCGAGTCAGTAGGCACGTCATCAATTGGTTCATCAGGTTCATCTGCATCTTCATCTTGGCACAACACTGCAATTCAACACCCATTATTACTTTATATCATGTCTCTGTCATATCATAGAAACTGATAGTCACCCCTACAGTAACAGCATTTCTAGTAACTGTGAAAGGAAACACACAATGAAGACAGTTCTGCAGGAATTGAATATGCCGAGTTCCCAACAAAACATCTTCAATGGGAAAAAGCCAAACACTATTACTAAGACACAAAGAAAAAGTAAAAGATTAATGGTCAGATCATACAGGAACTTCTGCGTACACGGTGTACATGTTGCAAAAATGAGCTATTTCACAGTCAGAACAGTGTGAAGAAATTGAGTAAGTTGTGCAATATTTTTACTGCCAGTGCTTTGTCATGTAGCAAACGTTTTCACTTTGCAAGAATACATTTTGTCTTGACGAAGAAAAAAATGGTATGTTTCAAATGAACCAAGAAAAGGTTGTTGTTGAACACATCTTTATGAAACTTTACTCAGAAAATAGATTCATTTAGAAGCGTAGCAGAGAGTTAGCTCCTAATTTTGACACAACTTTAACAAACCGTTGACTGAGGTAAGATTTCACCACACAGGAAAACATCTCTCAAGAATACTCGCTCTGTAAGCCTTGCGATATACTGTTATTCGTACAATATCAACAGTAATTCATATTTGTTCAATATCGATTACTTTAAACCTTAGACTTGTAGTCATCAAGTCAGGTAACAACAGAGTGAAACACGAAAGACATGGCAGGGAGGAGAACGGTTAGAGAATGATGATACTGTCGTGAGATTTTGTTTGATTTAGTTAGAAGGACAATAATCTTCCCATTCCTACCTCTCCCAGACAGACTGGTCAGCAGCAGCAGCAGCAGCAGCAGCAGAGAGGTCATTTCCCAGGGCCCTCTCCTCATGTTACCAGGCCTAAAGGCAGACATAGTGCCATTGTGTGCCTGCTTCCTTCTCTACTGTCACGGCATCACACTTCCTGATCGGACTTACTCACCTACACAAGAAAAAAAAAAAGAGAGAGAAGAAAAAAAGGCACCACAGACACACACCCACAGACTCCAGATAACTCTCTCGGATGTGATGCAATCAACTGTGTGCTTGTAGCCACAAGCCTGGCAGCTCCTCGGCTGCAGCAGAATCGCATTCCTCCTGGTTAGGTATGCAGCCATACAGAGTAGGGGGGGGAAGCTGAACAAACTTAGAGAAAGGAAAAACATTTACCTGTACTTAGTGAGTTCCAGCAGGGAGGGTATCTCTTTTGAAAATTGTTTATCATGAAGAGTCTGGTCGCCTAAAATAACTCTGTTCCTAAAGGATAGAGAATCCAATGCTGTTGGTTGTCTAGTCTTGATTATCCATGGCCAATGGCTGTTGGCCTACTTTTAATAGAATCTACACTCTTCCCTCGTTCAGTACTTTAAAGCATAGTTATGGTTGTGGCATGTTCCAACATGACACCAGGGCCAAATGATTTCTATACAATCTGTTCAGCATCTTTCAAATACTGGAAATCAATTCTCGGAACCGTTGACAAAAGAGGGTTAGGCAATACTCGCGTGATTCACAGATGAGAAATAATAGGCTAAAGGTTATACTTCAAAATACAACGGGCTCCTTTGAATAACAACTGGAAATACATTACTCACAGAAATACATTTACAAATACAGGGAGAGTCTGTGAATGAGAAGAATAAGAAGAGCCTGGTGAAAGTTGTAGAGTAGAACACTTAAAAAGTCATTGCACAATGACAACTAAGTAAAATTATGATTTTTATTTATGAATATACCCTTAATCTGTTCAAATACTTTTGAGTACAAAAGTACAAAAATGTCTGTAGTTCTTAAACTGTCCAGTGTGAAAATACCATCCAATTAAACCTGTCAGGCTGTACTTTAATCTTATCATTACCATGTCATCTCACATAACGAACAGCGTGTTGCTGTCCAAACGCTACAGATCTCACTCTAAAAAAGTAAAAGTAAAAGTGTTGCCCACCGTTCTTTTAAAAATACACTTTGTACTATCAATCCTTGTGTAAGAATAAATGTCACTGTGTCAAATGGTGGAAATGTCATATTGGAATAAAACTCTTCATCTCATAATCATCTGTCCAACAGTGATAATCACTTTATTATTGCACTTACAGGTCAGCAAAGGCAAGGGAGTTAAGGAGGACTCATTTAGAAGGATTTAAGGTTCAGCAGTGAAGAGAGTCATCTGTGATGTATCTTTAGATGTTATCATGGAGGAGCTAACAGCTAATCTTGATGGTGGAAAATGTGAAAACCTCACATATGTGTCTTTCAGTGATGAATCACTTGGAAGGGAATCGTGCGCCTTCTTTTCATGGTTAAAAACAGGTTAAAAATGAGTGCAAACCGTTATATGCTGAAGCAGTGAAGAGAGTACAGAAATCTGGGTGGAGTGAGCGTAGTACTCAGGGACTTTCCAGGACAGAAAGTCGCAGAAGGTAGCAAATATAGAGAGAGCCTTTGATGATATACCAAGATATGATAGGATCAGTGTTTGATTATGGTCGTATGGCACTTGGGTTAGTGGCTTCTAGTATAAAAAATTTGGTACAGGCTCAAGCGTTGAGGATTTGTAGTGGAGCTTTACATATCGCCCCTATTTCATCTCTGTTAGTTGAAATGGGTGAGACTCCTTTGTGGCTGCATAGAATAAAATTGGTGTTAAATTACAGAATTAAGATGCAGAGATATGGGCCCACTCGTTAATAAGCTGCCTCTTGAGTATTGGGAAATCTCAGGGGGAGAGAATTTGGGGATATTTGTCAATAGTTCCAACGGTTGGGTGGAGAAGGTGAGCATGGAGGGTCTGAAGGTGGGCCGTTGATTCCTTTGTGGCTTTTGCCAGAATCTGTTGTTGACCTGTGGTAGACCAATATCTTTAAATTACTTGTGACTCAGACTTGCAGGATTTGCAGGACAGATGGGAGCAAGGACCCGGGGAGCGGTAGAGCAAGGTGTGGAGTGAATATTCACCAGGCTAACAGATCGAGTGTCAGTCTTCAGGGATCATAACTATTCTGTGGTCAATGTGGTGGCTAGAAGACTGTGGTCATGAAGAGGTGGTGATTTGTTCAGACTGCAGCTGCTGCCCTGATGGCACAAGATGTGATATCATTACTGAGATTTGGATTTCATTATTCAGACTAGAGAGGATGGGTATGTGGGTGGAATTCTTGCGCGTCCGAGCCCACATGGGTATAATGAAAAGTGGATAAGGCAGCCAAAGGGGCATTAATTAGGCAAGAGGTGGATATTATAGAGCCTGATGGTAGAATAGAGTGCAGGAGTATTATTAAGGAAGGACTGCTGGATGTATGGCAAAAGGAGTGGGAGAGGGACAACCATCCATGATGTGAAAAGGAATGGGAGAAGGTGCAGTTGAGAAAAAGGATAGAGTTAAATTAATAAGACTGAGGTGGCTGGGAGGGAGGAGGGAGGAGATGGCTAGACCAGGAAAGTATCCAAATGATAAAAAGTAGAAACAATAAAGCATGTCATACTTCATTGTGTTGGGTTTAGTGAGGAATGGAGAGAGCTTTTTATGATACTAAGTTTCATGAGAATTTCTATATTCTCTTTGAGATCTCTAACTGGGGAAAGGGAGCAGCAAGAGCAGGTTGCACGCAGAATCATAAAATTTTTACACGATACTGGTCGGTACTCTCGAGTATAGGCTCTCATGGAGAACCTCTCTATCTGGGATACTTGCAATACACTTTTGATGTGTGTTGTCTGACAAAAAGCCACACGAAGAAGAAGAAGGAGAAGAAGGGACAGAGGAGAAGGGGGAGAAGAAGAGAAAGAAACTTTGCTGCAGCAATCTCAAGTTTAACATCTACTGAAACATCTACAGATGATCTCTTAATGGAAATATTGATGATAATGTTAAATCTACAGAGGATGGGAATAGATTTTCATTTTGCTGGGTTCCTGCTCATGTTGGTGTAGAGGGAAATGAACTGGCTGATAAAATGGCAAAAACTGCCTTAAAAGTGAATGACAATTATATTTTAGAAATACCTTTTGGAAAGGGAGAGGCAAAATCAATAATAAAATGAATAGTGATGGAATTTTGTCAGAAGATATGGGATAAGAATAGCATGTTATGTCTTTGAGGATGAGGAGTTACTGTCTCAGGTTATGGGAAAGAATGCATTTGATAAATGTGACAAATGTAATTGTGTAGAGTATGTAGAGCGTGTACTTTTAGAATGTAATAGATCTGTTATTGAGAGGGAAAGGTCAGATAAAATAGGTAGGGAATTAGATATTGGAGGACTGTCAGAGATAGGAGATAAGCAGTGGGAATTATAGGGAAATATTTAGCTTTTTAGACACAAATCTAATAAATACAATTTAAATAACTTAATGCCACGACTCTGCACACTTAGCTACTGTAGGTGGCGATATGCACCATTAATATTAGAGAAGGAGGAGGACCGGAACCTTATACCATCCGCAACACATCCGGATATAATTTCATGACGGACCAATCCACTTCCGGTTGGGATGTCAACAGAAGAACACACGTGCCTTTATCACTGTGCCTCTCGTTAATAAAATGGTAAAGTTAGAGTACAGTAGCTGCAAGTTGTTTTGTCTGTGACATAGTATTTTCAGAGTGGGATAATATCACTTTGTGTGTTTCAGCCGAAGGCTCAGAAAAGAAAAGCTCCGGAGAAGGTCGTCCATCCGTACAGTCGGAAAGCTGCCTACCTAGCCCGAGAAGAAATACGACTGGAGAAGAAAGATAGGTGTGTAGATAGATGTGACAATATATGCTTAGTCTAAGGGTAACCTAGAACAAGCACATTCATCTACATCCATACCGCATTGCAGAAACTTTTCATAGGATGTAGTGATTTAGCAAACTGTATGTAATATGGCTTACTATATTCTAAAACAAATAAGTTATAATTGATATATTTGTTTTTTTGTTTGTATGATTTGTATGATTCCCTGTAAACCTACAGCTCAATATACTGACATCGCTTTGTCCATTAAGGTTTCGATAGTGAGGAAGAGGTCCATGTAGTTGTCTGGAATGAGCTTCTCCCGATTTAATGATATTTCATTTTGAAATTTGATTAAATCTCCCTTTATTGTCAGGACTTTGGCACTGGCACTGAATGACCTCAAAACTAATTAAAAGTGACTGAAAACAAAACACAATAAATGACATTTCCAAAGGCCTAGCCCACATGACGTCAATAAACGACATAGATGGATGCTAGCCTAGAGTTTGAGTGGAGAAAATTAAGTAAAAGTCAGGACTGAAACTGGAGAGAGAAATAAAAAAATAAAAAGGCTGACCGGGTACTTTTATTCATCAGACATGGCTAAAATGAGTCACTGAAAAAATAGCTCAAATATGAATTAGAAACCTGGAAATGTAATTAAACTAACGTTAGTAGTTAAATGTACTTAACTACTTTCACAAACTTTCCACAAATAAGTGCTTTGGTCTTGGATGGCTTAGCGTTTCAATGTGATTTTTTGTGTTATAGGCAGAGGAGCGAGAAAGCCACACGTCTAAACAGCACTGGTGGGTTGGTTCATTATTTATATTCTTGTTGCTTTATAATTTACACCCTGACTGGCCAAGTGTGTGAAATTCCCTTCCATTAAATTATCTGTCCGTCTGTGCAGGTGAGAAACTGTTGTGGTTCCAGGGGCAGTTGGATCCCACAAAGACAGCGTACACAAAAAAAGACGCCTGTGACATCATAGAAAGGTGAAGAACACGGTTATAACAATCAAGATTTTTAACTAGGTATTTTCAATATTGATTTAATTTTGCGTTGCTTCAGTTTGTTTTCAGACCTACAAGCTAAAAGTTTCTTAAATTTCTTAAAACTCTTTATTTGATTTTAATGTCTTATCAGAAACTAATTTAAGAATTATGAAAAAAAATCAAACTATAAACATTGCAATTGAGATGTGTCATATCTTCTGTTCAAGTTGTCATCAGTTTTGTTTTCTTCATCTGATACAACATACCATTTTATTGTTTTGCATTCCTGGGTGTTTCCATGCATGTGTGTAGGTACCTTCAAAGATTTGATTCTGAATTGGAGCAGATTGAGCTGGTGAATGGGATCAAGGGCCGGCAGGGTCGTCTCCATGGCGCCAGAGAGTCTGTCATCAAACAGACCGTAGAGCGAGAGCGAGCAGAATATGAGAGCAATGGATTTGGTGAGTCCCTCTCTTACACACAAACACACACACACACACACCTATTTGAGAATAAGTTGTGATGCTGTATGTTGTGTCCTCTTCACAGAAATTCCAGACATCATCAATTCAAAGCATCTGAAAACATTCAGGTTAGTGGGTGGGAATTAAATCCTCTTGCTTTTATTGAAGTCTCATTATGATGTATTTGCAATGAGCACAGGCCCTAATGATTCAATTTGAAAGATTTGACTGTGCAGAGGAAACAATTCAAATGAAAAGCTGAGACAGTCCTTTAGTCCATTTAATTCCCTGCATGCTTTAGATACCTCTTCCAAAAAGCACATTAAGGGGAAATGCATTGTAGAGAAAAGATGCAAGAACTCAAAAGCTTTACATACTGAAAAGAGAGGATAAGAGTTTTCTGATTGAACCATGGGATTAGCACATTAGACCTGTCATGTCAGAAAACACATCAGTCTGATGACAAGAGATCTCATTTGGTGACTTATCTGATTTGTTTGGCAGAGAGTGGACTGGCGATTTGAAGAAACTTCCAAACATTAAACTGCGAAAGGTGTCTAAGAAAGGATTGGACAGAAAGACTGAAGAAGAGGAGAAAAATGAGGCAGGAGAGGATGATGAAGAAGATGACAAGGAGGATGATACAGCACTGATGTCAGACTCAGATTGAGGCCCATGTAGTTCGCCCTGGCCCATCCAAGATGGGATGAAGTAAAGCGAACAGCAGCCTGTAGAACTGTGTTTTACCTGTGGAACTGAACAACATCAGATCAGGCCTACAGCTGTATTTACAGAGTCTTTTTACTCGTAAAAAGGTGTGCATGCATGTGTCCCTTCCTGTTTTATCTGAAACTTGCTGCTCCTCCAATACTGTCCAGAAGATGGTGACAAAACATGCAAGTCAACAACTGCAAGGACAACTGAAAATGAATCTGCACCCTTACTCTTTGATGTCCTATTGCTCAGTGACTTCACACGTGTAGTGAGGGGGTCTACATTCACTGTTTATTGCACAATTACATTTGCATTGTATGTCACTTGTATACCCAGTTTCATCCAATCAGAAATGGGGGGGAAAATGATGACAGAAATTGAATGCTCTAGTATTGTGTTAGATATAAGACAGGACAAATTTGATTTTTTGTGATGTGATGATGTTAATTGGTAAAAACCAAATTAAACCTGTAGCAAAGAGGACAAGTGTAAACAACTGTTGCCATCAGTAGACATAATGGTCAATCACACACACAGTGTGTCAATCCAAATCAGGACAACCACTGTGACTTCTGATGTACAAAACACTGAAGATAAGAACGGGAACCATCAAAGTAATAATGGCATAAATATATAAATAAAGGTACCTTTCAGAGCAGAATCATATAAAGCTGCATACTGTTCAGTGGATTATTATAAATGATGAAATGTTCAACACTGCCCCTATGACGGTAAATTTCTTAAACCTTTTCAACACATTCAATTTTATAGATGTGGCTACAGAAAATGCTTAAAAAACTGTTCCGCTAAATAGTTTCTGATTATATCTCACTCTTCTTTGGTGTCTGAAGACCTGATTGTCTAGAAGGAGAGTTAGCTAATAGCTGGTATTAGCATCCACAAGGCGTTCCCACCTTTGACCCACTCCAGTACAGTTTCAGAAAATGCATACAGTAAAAACTCAATATTACATCACCACGTAACTACAGCCTTACTTTTTGGCTTATTTTCCTTTATACTCTCCTACTCCTTGTTCTGCACTGGCCTGCCTTCTTTACACTGCATCTTCATTGCTACCATTCCTCCTTTTTAACATCCCTTTCATCTCTGAAGGACCGGATAGCTTCTTTAATTTTGAATCCATCCATTGTGTCTCGCAAGATCAGTGACCACAGGAGACTAAGAAGAACAGAACAAAACACTACCAGAACACCCAATGAGTCTTAGTTGCACCATATTCATACCAGCTCGTGGTTGCGCTACCTAGGTACTGTGTGAGAGGGAGCGGTGTCAGACAGGGTTTTGTGCAGGTGCCACAGCAGCTTCCACTGACAGGTCAGAGTCAGTCTGCACCTCTGGGACAGGGACAGGGACAGGGGCGGCGCTAATTGGAACCGCCACTGTTTCATGCTTGCCGTTGGTCAGGGTGGGGGGTGGGACCCGCGAGCGGCCTTTCTCGGGGCAGTTCTGCACAGTGATGATGCGGTTGAAGGCCTTGAGGCGGCGCCACAGCTGCAGGTAGACTTTACACTGGATGTACATAAAGATAAGTCCGCCTGTGAAGCCTATGGCCACCACAATCAGCTTGGTCCAGAATGGCCACTCCAGGACACCTGAGGATGCACACACACACACAGTGGTTGTAGGTTAGCCTGCTGGATATGCCCGGGACCATGATGTCTGCTGTGTACAGAGCTGTGCTTACCCTCTGGTGTATAGTACTTCAGAAGAGAAATTCTCCACATTTGGTCTGAAATCAAGAGTAAGTGTAGTTTCTCTTTATTTGTAGGATCTCTGTAGAATGTTTTCTGCGCTATTACGGCTTTATGTATATATGTATACATATATACATAAATATAATATACTGCATCTATGGTTTTGTCTCTAGCCTTAGAATTGACACAATGTAACAACTATTATTACAGCACAATACACGACACCAAACTGTCCAGTGAAAACCAAAACAATATACACTACCGCTCAAAAGTTTGGGGTCACTTAAAAATGTCCTTATTTTTTAAAGAAAAACAATTCTTTCAATTAACATAACATTAAATTGATCATAAATACAGTCTAGACATTGTTAATGTGGTAAATTACTATTATAGCTGGAAACGGCTGATTTTTAATGGAATATCTACACAGGCATACAGAGGCCCATTTTCAGAAACCATCACTCGTGTGTTCCAATGGCACATTGTGTTAGCTAATCCAAGTTTATCATGTTAAAAGGCTAATTGATAATTAGAAAACTGTTGTGCTGATTAAAGCAGCAATAAAATTGGCCTTCCTTAGGCTAGTTGAGTATCTGGAGCATCAGCATTTGTGGGTTTGGTTATAGTCTCAAAATGGCCAGAAAAGAAGAACTTTCTTCTGAAACTCATCAGTCTATTCTTGTTTTGAGAAATGAAGGCTATTCCATGCGAAAAGTTGCCAAGAAACTGGAGATTACACAACGGTGTGTACTACTCCCTTCACAGAACAGTGCAAACTGGCTCTAACCAGTATAGAAAGAGAAGGAAGGCCCCGGTGCACAACTGAGCAAGAGGATAAGTATATCAGATTCTCTAGTTTGAGAAACAGGCCCCTCACAGGTCCTCAACTGGCAGCTTCATTAAATGGTACCCGCAAAACACCAGTCCCAACGTCAACAGTGAAGAGGCGACTCCAGGATGCTGGCCTTCTAGGCAGAGTAGCAAAGAAAAAGCCATATCTGAGACTGGCCAATAAAAGGAAAAGATTAAGATGGGCATTTAGAGAAGAAGCAGTCAGCTGGTATTCTGTCTATAATGGAGTGGCCAGCGCAGTCACCAGGTCTCAACCCTATTGAGCTGTTGTGGGAGCAGCTTGACCGTATGTACGTAAGAAGTGCCCATCAAGCCAATCCAACTTGTGGG